>OX454267.1:29815009-29996087 GCA_949715065.1 Periphyllus acericola | reverse complement strand
CATTGTGGACGCGTTATATTATTATCGTTGCTATTATTGTACACAGACGATACGCGACGGTATTATTGTCGAGAGCTTATACGCACGTTTTAACAGCGCGGCAGAAGCGTATTGGATTGTCTGCGATGTCGATTGACCGAAGTGGTCGTCGTCGCGGACGTGCGATTCGCGATTTTCCAAAGGTCCATTCTATGAATGTATACGTGCAGTGGTGTTGTACGCTACACCGCCGCCGCAGCACACAATACTACGTAATAATAATACGTATACCGGTATGTCTTTGTGCGGTGCGTATTGAAAAACGAATTTCTTACGAGTTCAACACACCGAATTCGCCGTTCGACAATATCGCTGTACACTTTTGTTATACTCGTTTTCCCGATAAAATAGACCGCGGCGTCGTGTACGTACACGGAAAACCGTCGGACCACGGCGTGATGCTATTTCACACGAGTACATTCTCGCGTACCGGTGTTTTTCTTTTTTACCCGTGCACTCGGTCCGTTCGCGCCGAACAAAAGCGATGTATTTCTCTTGCCGACCTTTTGAAACGCCCGTTAGAGACCGCGGGACTTCGCGGCGGGTGCGCGCGTGGTACGATTGATCGCGTTCGCCCCGCTTTCCAATAATAAGTTCTTCGGGGCTATATCGCGGCTTGGCCAAGGCGTGCGACCTAATGCTGGCGGCCCGTCGACGGGTCGAAACAATCGTAGGGTATTTATCGCCCATATCATTTCGCATGACCGACATTCGATCCGAAACAATTACCGAGTGATTACTAAGAAAACGCTGTGGATTTCCACAATGAACCCGATCGGCGGCGGTGCGAACAGTGGGTAGTACGTATTATTATTATTACGTAATGTTTTGGTGAAAATTAACGGTCGTCAAAGTCTTCGGGGGCTGCAGTATATTATTATGGTCACGGTCGCGCGATTTTCAATAAACGTCCGAATACGATTTAATTAATCACACACACAGTACACGTGAATAATATACGTCTCGGTATTTAATAGGACTTTCAGTTCATTCGCATTACTCTACACACATGCACACGCGCACATACATATATAGTTTCTTCCGTCGCCACAGGCATGCCGTGACAAATAGATCAATCGTTATTGTCGTATTTGTCACGGCTGCGTTTCGTACGCGATCCAACGGATAGCAGAGTACATATATATATATATATATATATTTCAGAATATGTATGATTCGTGCGGCCGGGTCATACGATTCCACTACGGTGGCCCTATTGGCTCAACAAGTTATTATTATCATTTTTCGATTTAGTACATGTTATAAGCAATAAAGACCGACAGAGAGATTTGAAGAGACCACTACGATATTACATTCGTTATAGCTGCTATAACGTAGTTTGTCATCATCGTGTTTGCGCCGTTTAATCGTTTTCCTACACCGAATTCTATACGTCATATAATCAATCCTATCCGGCAAATCAATCGCTTTAACTGATTTCTGATAATATTATGGTAATGGTATCTACGATACACTTGTAGACAATCGATGATACGACGTGACGTTTTAAAAATCTATTTAGAAAAAATCACTAGCGATATAATAACCAAAATTTAATTGAATCCTTCTACATCGCGATATCGTGCCTCGATAAGCCGATGGGTGTATCGGTTGGTGTTTTGTTATATTTTCCAACTGATTACACTCGTATAGATACCACTCTTTATGTAGAGGCGCAACAGCGTATAACTCGTATAAGGACTGTGGCTGTAGATAATCGTATTTAGGCGACGGATAATGTAATTCGTTACGGAACGTCCGTCTCGATTGACCCCCCAAAAGGATACGTGTAACATGATAATAGATATTACACACCCGTTTAGATCGGCTATTTGATGAGATGAATGCTAATCGAATGTTATCATCCTCTTTCCGTTTTCGGTTAAACCCGAGAAAAATGGTACAGATTTTTTGAAATTATTGTAATGAAAAAGTGAAGCTATATTAAAATGATAGAAAAAAAATGCCAAAAAGCCGTATAGTTTATTATAATCCAACCGATTCACTTCAATTATTACAAGATAAAATTCATAAAATTAATTGCACTTATGAGCCAAATTAAAATATAATGGTTCTTATTTTTATTTTCAACTATGGAACATATATTCCTAAGAATTATTTGTACATAAACAATTAAATAAAATTAGTGTATTTTTTTACGAAAAAATGATAAAGAGAAAAATATTTTCAATGAAAAATATGCAAAGAGTTTTCTTAAACATTTGAATTATAAGCTATTTAGAGCACAAGTGTACACTATACATAGTCACACTGTATGGTGTTTTATTAAAAAATCAATTAGATGTACTGCACAAATTAATTATTAACAGTATTTAATTTATTTTATAACTGGTCAACGACTAGTATTTTCTATAAGGAATAAAATGAAATGGTAAATTGTCTTAATATGTTATTTGGTTAAAATAAACGTCTTAATTTTTAAACGAAAAGATTTTCAGCCATAATATATCATACTAAATATATATATATATATATATATTTTTAAATTTTAAAACAAAAATGCTTGTGAAATTCAATTAAAAAACATAAAAATGATGCGAGAACATTTTAAGTTTGAAATGAAAACGTGTATAGAAAAACGCTACTCGATACGTACTTACGAAAATAACATACGGAGAAATAAAATGTTTCAGTATTATTCGAGTTGGATGTATTATAACCACTAACAATTATTGTAAGATCGTCAAAGAATATAATATTATCAAATCGAAGACCGTCATCAAACGTTTCGCGGAGGGTTTTAAACGATGTTTTTCAAATTAAACCGAAAGAAGTACACGGCGCAGGACGCGGATGAGCCTCGTGACCGCGGGAAAATTTCTCGGGGACTCGCACTCGCGTTATCGTGATAATATTAAAACGCTCGTGAATAACTCTTAGCAACAATTAGAACCTGTGCTGTGACTATTACGTTAATTTATTTTATTACAGAACGGGCGTGACTATTACGTGGCCCAAGTACAGGAAATTAAAGATACAATATTATATACATGAATAAAATATTAATATTTATATACAAATATACTTATATGGAGATGTGTAAGAAAAGATTACATAGGGTAAGATTAAATTACAACTAATAATCAAAAGAGGCAGGGTTCTCATTAGCAATGCGAATCATCCTTAACATGGGTTGATTACGAGAATAGTTGGTAGTGCAAATATAGAACGTAGAAAGGATAGAGTGAGCGCGAATGAAAGCTAGGGACTTTAAAATTAATTTGACTTAATAATTTAGGGGAGTCAATTGAACCATTAATAAGTTTTCTTAAAAAAGTTTGGTTAGCATTAACACGCCGATCCACTAGAGAAGAAAGATTTAATTTATTAAGTACCGGCTCACAATCATGAGGTAAATGGTCAATTTGATGTATCCAAGCGGCGAAATTGAGAAACTTGCGTTGAACTCTATCAATTTGATTTAATACCCTGTAGTTACGCTAAAGTCGTCCGGGCGACGGAGAGCGCAGGAGGAGCGTGTACACGAGTTGGTACTCACCAAAGACATCATGATGAGGACGGGTATGTGTGCTTGCGTGGCGTACTAGGTAGAAATGCGAAGACTGTTCACTCGGCTGCTGCTGCTCGTGCGGTCCGGTGCAATCGGGTCGAATGGTGAGAAGAACCGGACGCCCGGCGGTTTATATACCGCGCGGGACCGGCGTGCGGCCAATGTCATTGCCGTTGCGGCGCTCGCGATTATCCTCACCACCTTTCGCCCGCGGCCACTCGTCCGTCGCGGTACGACAATGCGGCCGGTCGCGCGCGCACGTCCGCGTCCCATCCCGTATCGTCCTCGGCGGTCTCGTCCTGTGCACCGCGCGACACCCGTATTCCGCCGCCGCGTCGTCAAGGCCGCCGACGTCGCAGCACAGCCTCCGCCGCCTGTCCGATCGCGCGCCTACGCCCTGTCCACCACCTGTCCACCGCGGCCGCGCGCAGCCCGATGTCACGGACAGAGCTTTGGGCTTGCCGCGGCCCGAACGCATTTGCGTTTCACTCGCGTTCGGCGACGGTCGGTCCGCGTGCGTACGGTTTGGCGTCTCCGATTTTTTTCCCGTCGCAAAACGCGCATCGTCGGCCCGGAGCACGCACTATCGTTACATCGTTCATTTTTTCGTCATTTTTTCTTTTTTTTCGAACACCATTTGTACGCCGTCTGCAGTTACGTCACCACGTTTTGTTTTCGCGTGATCGGTTACAAGCGCGCACGCTCCTTACTCCGTACAATACAGGGTAGTTTTTTAAACCGCGCTCACCCTTTTTTCTCGCCTGTATAATTGCGTTAACTTTCAATTTTTTCTTCAACGTTCGAGTTACCGTAAAAACTAAGTACACTTATTTTCTCACGCCGCCCCTTCGGGGTGTTCTGTGGCGATGCAAACTTTTTTCTTCAACTGGAAACATCGCCTTTTCTCATTTCAGTGGTGATTTTTCTGCGAGTTTCGATGTATCGAAATCAAAATTCAGACGATTAGTTTTTGAATTATTCTTATTTCAATATCCACGAAAATAGTCCGATAGTCCCTATTACATTTTGAAATAATTTCTGATTACATCTAATTGCTGCTATTGATTCAGGATAACACGGAATTTACACTTTTCTTACGCAATATTAAATTTTAATAATTCGAATAATTTCATTTGAAGTATGAGTTCGAGATTTGTCTACGTTACATCAAAAATTCGAGATATAAATGTACTGAATAATATTTTGCATAAAGAACATTGTGTTTCTACTTTAAAAAAACAAAGTTTGTATAGCCATAGGACACCAACCATAAGTTGGCACAGAAAAAAGTTATAAAAACATAGGACATGATGATCGGACGTACAGGTTCTTGTTCCTCGGTATTACATTTCATTTCGTTTTAGGAGATTTCGCGTAAATTACATCGAACCGTGCCCGTGATTTACAAGGCTGATGGCCACTGACGAGTCAAGTTTTTATTTGGACTGGACTTGTTATTTTTTTCAACTTGTACGTTTTTTAACGTTTTGTGAAAATAAAAATAATTCCAGTCCATTTTTGATTACTACGTATATTCATTGCAACCGTATCTTTGACCAACTATTGTCAATCGAATGATAAAATAAAAAAAAACATTTAAAAAAAAAATCAACACTTTACGTGTAAAATACTACTGTACAATATCGATGTTTAATTTTCAATTACGGTGTAAAATGGTTTTTTCTATGCGTGATTTATTTTTAATTTGAGTTCTTTAAAGTAGCTTTAACGTCCTGTACATATTTTATGACCAGTTTTGTACACTCGTAAGACACATATTCAAACCATGTGCGGCAAACAACAAAAACAATTATTGTACATTTTACTTTTTCATTTGCCCTGCGCCGGCCATTAGTTAATTAATGCACTTAGTTTATAAATATTGATTCTTATGTTTCTGAATTTCATTAATAGTATTCATAACTTAAAAACATGTTTCTTGGTATTGTTTTGAAATATTGTTCGTGCATATTTTTTACCGTATACGGTTTATTATCGAATTTCAAATTTAGTATTTCAATACTCCAATTTTCGATACCAACGTATAAAATATAATATTTATGATTCGCATTTTTCAAACTGTCTGGGTATCTGTTTGTAAATTATTAATGCGCTGTTATAGTAATTATAAATTTTAGTATTTTACACGTAGCTTATCCACCGATGGGTAAACATTATTTTTACGTAAAATAATAAAAAACGTTTCACTTTTATTTCGTATTTTTATTAATATTGAACCGTGTTTTATTAAAGTGCATTGTAGTATTATACATAATATGTAGTTTCAAAAATACTGCATCACAATAAAAAATGTTTTTTTTTAGCCACGCAAATTTAATATACAAACATACAACATATTAGTCTGAAATAATACAAAGGTTTTTCATAAAATATGTATTGAAAACCGTCATTAATTAATTTATTGTTGATTATATGAGTTGGAATTAAAAGGGTTTGACTGATTATGAGGTTCTCAAATAATCCAACTGAGTGATTGTTTTTGACAGTGAATGGATACGAATTGGTATTTTAAATACTTTTTAATCTGTTTAGTATATATATATATATATATAAAGTTTGTGCTTTTATAAATGTTAGAATTAAGTCCGAATAACGTGAAATTATAAACCCAAAACTTTGACCATCTGCCCTTTTGTCGCCAATTATAAATGAAATACGCAGATTTACTTAACCTAAATTATACATAGTGTACGCACACACACTCATAAATATATATATTATAATTTATATGCGATATATTTGAAAATAAATTATCAGTAATATTATTTTATGTCATATTAAAGGCTTTTAGAATTTTAAAGCTTTTGATACTTTTATTTTAGTATTATTGATCTATTGCTATATACTTATCCGCTAAATTATAATATTAAATTTCAATTGATCAATTTAGTTAAAAAATTTAAGGCATTAAAGCGAGTTGGATTATAAATTGTTCTTTACGATATGAAACGTTGGACCTTCGTTTATTGTGTGAATAGTGTTTATAACCATTTACTTGTAGAATATTATAATTTAACGTTTTATTGTAATTTTCCGTGCTAAAGTATTTAAATTATTTAGTCTCTTGTAAATACATATATACATTTTATGTATTTAATACATACAAAACAACAAAACCGAATAAATTATGCCAATAAGATAGTTTTTTCGTCGCAAACTGCTCCAGAACCAGGGAATATAGCTAAATAATAAAATCTATTACACTTATTGAAATACGATTTAAATTATTTTTAAGGTTGATTATATTTTATACTCTTAAAATAATGTAATCAAATTATTGGTAAATAATAATATTACCAATGGAATATTGTTATTGTTCAATTTTATTTCTCATGGAGCCTTTATTAATAAATTTAAAAATATTTACTTTTGAGTAAATTAATGTTAACAATTATTAATGATTATTTTAATAAACGTATGAGAACTATGAAAGTCTCTAGGCATGTATATTTTAAATTATTAAATTTAATAAAAACTAATTTACTTTTTAAATTACAAATTATTAAAAATTGGCACTTTATTTAATAATATATTATAAATAATTTATAGTTGTTCTGGTTTAAGTATATTATACAGATTTTAATACTTAATATTATTAACGTAATAAATCATCAATAAAAATGCAAATTTATTTTGCTCTCTGATCTACATTATATTATTAAATAAATTAAAAATACATAATAAACTGGTCTATGACGTAAAGGTATTATAAAATAATATTATGTTCATGTTGTATTTTTGTTTCATAAATAAGTAGGAATATTCATTAACTTTAGTGCGTACTAAGGAAAATAACATATATTTGGAAAATTATGTTGATTAACTAAAAAAAAAATAAAATATAGTCTATTATTTCATGCGTTCAATTATAAACCACTAGCATTTTTCATCACATGAGTTACACGTATTATTTTTTTGGTTCCCTAGTCTCTCAATAATAAGCAATAGAATTTTGAATAAGAGGAAAAAAAATTATTTCATTTAAAATTGTATGTTTCATTGAAAAGAGTATTGTTGGTTCTGTCATGATGTGTGTGTGTTCTTGTGACTTTGTACACAATTTTGACCAGAAGGATTCCTTTAATGTATACAGACCTGGTATTTTTCTGAAAGGAAATTTCGTCTAGAAGTCAAGAGTCAACAGTCTTCCGATAAATTGTGAAAAACAGCGAAAAAAAGTGCAAAAATCTACAACCGAGATGGAGAGTCGAATCCTCCACCGTCTAAATTGTATTTTCGTCACGCACCCTTGTTTATTTTTCACGGGTTCGAGATATTTTGTTTTTTTCATGGCGGGGGAGCAAAAAATTATATCGGTGCTCATGGCGGCACTTATGCTAAATCTGGCCAACAATAGTGATAAAGTAATGTAAAATATCGGCGAAAGAAACGAGTGAAATGCGAATATTTCCACGTCGTCGTTGGAAGACGACTCTGACACAATGCATACGCGTTATTCCGATGAAACGCCTACGATTTCTGTCCGTGCACGCGACCGTGCGACTGTTGAATAGCTATCACACCTATATACAACACGTTATTATGCGAACAATCGAGAACTATGATAATGTGTATCTCCATGGCTATATTATTGTGCCTCTATAAATATTTGCTATTTATCACATCATACACTACCGTACATCGGTATATTATAGGTGTACGATATCAATCGAATGGAAACATTATTATTGTGTAACGGGTTTTATTCGTAGTCGCCGGAAGTGACGGGACACGAAACGCTTATTTTAAAATCGATACGTACGAGTGAATAATATCGACAGTTGCATACCTAAATGTGTCCGAATATTTATGCATTTTAGTACGTGCAAAGGAAAATAACTTACATTTGGAAAATTATATGTTGATTAACTAAAAAAAAAAAAAAATTATACAGCGACCCTGCGTCACTGTTCAAGTAACTGGTCATAATACGCACGATGTAAAGAAGAGAAAAATAATTTCCCACTGCCGACCAGGTGGTACCTAACGTTTAAAATCTCGGTAAAACAGAAGCACAAACACTAGCACTGTACGTTCGGTAAGGCTTTGAAAGTTATTTTTATATTAAAACGGATTTTTTTTTAACAAATAGTATTTTTACCATAGATCACATCAGAATATAAATACAGAATATCAGAAAAAATATTTTCTTTAACTCGTCAATATATTGTTGATATCAGATGTTTGAGCAAAAATATCGAGACGCAACCGGAATCGAGTACGAAAACCAACAGGTGACGCCATGCCGCCACGCCCGCCGGTAATCGGCATGTTGTACCACAGAATCATTACAAATTGTAACAGTGGACCCATAAATCACAGACAACTTATAAAAAAAAAGAAATATCTGATTTCTGGAATCGCTGTTAAGTTCAACTTTTATGTCAACAGATATGTATATCCGTGGTCACGTCTGACTTTTTTTTGACTAGCAGTTTCCATTCTGTTTATTCTGTGATTGTGCGCCCATATACCATAGAACATAATGATCCATGCTTATCACGTATAGGTGTACGGCAGTAGACTCTGTGATAAGATATAAATATTTTTAGAGGTATAATGACATAATACATAATAGTCAGTAGGTATTATCATAAATCTCGATTGTGTTCAACATAGGTTAAGCTTTTCAACGGTCACTTATCCGGATAAAAATCATAGGCGGATTTGCGGTATAGGAATAATATCTATCAGTCATTTATCATCGATGACGTGAAAAATTCGCATTTAGCTCATTTCTTTTGCTCATTTTATATATTTATTACAATACATATCATGTTAGGCCGTAAGAACCGAATTCGAAGCCAGCGTTTTGTTTGTTTTTTGACTATTATAATACCTCCTGGCGTCTTATTATGATTTTAACCAAGTTGGGCGTTCATGTTTTAAAAAAAATACTAAAAATCTTGTGTTTCAATCGGAACATTATTGTTATTTGTTAGTATAACACATTTTCATTCGAATTTTATGAAGTACTACGAGTCGTTAGAAATCCATATCTACCGTTACGTCGTATTATTAAGCTTCTTTATTTTCAAATTAAAATAATAAATTAGTAAGAATCTAAATATAAATATTAAAAAATGTTAAACTTACTCTTTTTCCTTTTGTCCGAAACTCTACAAACATATTAATCCTTAATTCAAATACTGAGTGGACGTTTATTTCCGAATGGGATATAAATCACGATTAAAATAAAATAAATACAAGCGTTGGATACAGAAGAAAATTCATTTACTGTAAATTGCACAAAGTATACCACCAGTTAATTGAGTTCGATTGAAGTAAAGTTAAGTATTATACTAATATACTAATATAAATCTTTGAATTTAATATTTTATAAATGCTTTGTTAGTATGTGTTTTTATTTCGATGTAAATACTCGTATTAAATAATATACGAGTATGAGTTAAACGTACTGTTCAAATGTCCAATTCTTGTGTTGGAAATTATTTTATTAAGTTTTGTTTGAGATCAATGCTTCACTATTCGTATTGAAATCATTTGGGTTTTTCGACCAGTCTTGTACTCGTATTATTGCTAATTACTTATACGCTAACGATATCTGCACTTCTATTGAATATTAAATTCAAATAATTGTTGCACAGTATTTTATAAAATTATTAGATTAGCGATTCGACGAAGTCAGTTTTAAAAAATACCGTAATACGTATATAGTAACACTGATTTTTTTTTCTTTCGCCGGATTTCGATGGATAGAATAAAATCGAACAATAATGATTATTTTTATATGGACGGTCATCGAAATGTGCGTGTCATAAATGCCGAGGAAACGCTACGGGCAAAAGGCAAAAGCGACATTAATTAATATCTGTTGCGCCAGCAAAACTATATATTATATATATATATATAGACCGGGAAGATTCCGCCTTGCCATTAATATTATTGTGCGGTGCAGAGGGGCTTAAGTAGTTTTCTAAAGGGCTCAATGTTTCAATAAGTTCTCGGAATTCCATCAACTCTTCCGAAATTGTTTCGATCGTGTCCATTGTGCGGTGAAATAAAATCCTCGTACATATACACACACACACGCACGCGCGCACACACACACACACTACTTTCGATTATTCGGGTTGGTTCGTCGCGGTATATTAAAATATCAATAGTAAAAACTGAACAGCACACTAATCGGGTAGTTTCCGCTCAAAGCATATTCATCGATATTCAAATACGGCGTGTTTCCGAGCGGGTAAAATATAAACATCACCAGTATTGTGTAATTGTTATAGCAAAAATAATGTCTGGCAGTTTACTCGCAAACAGTATACGTAGGTACTCTAAGTATTAGATATGCGCGCGACGTTTACGTTATACAAAATTAAAATACAATTATTGTTCGTAACAACCGAAAAGAATATTTTTAAAACAAATAGTTTTTTAATAAAATAAAAACATCGACGGCTAACCATCAGACATTGTTAATAAGCACTTTACCGGGACACGTAATAATACTCCAGTTGATCTTGTTATTTTCACATCTTACGATGATAAAAGGAACAAATAAATAGAGTAGGTACTTTAGGATATAATGTTGTTATATGCTTTTTGAATCTCTAAAACTTCATAATTTAGCAGCAATGGATCAAAGTATTATATTCTTAGTTTATTTTTTTTGAATTTGTACTTCTATGTTCATAAAACGGTGTATATACATACCTACCTATCATCTTTTTACTTATAACAGAATGTTGCATACCCGATTAAAAAAATTATAAAAAATAAACGAGTGCCTATTATTTTATATTATAAATCCAATTGGTACAATTCCCCTCTCTACAAATATATAGTTTGAAGTGAAATATTATGTAGTCAATAATGAGAAACAGAATAGGAAAATTTGATACGAAAATATTTGCCTAATGAATTGAGTAAAAACTAGAGTTAAAAAATGGTGTCTATAATAATATTATACAGATTTCTTCGAAAAGTTTCGAATTTCTATGTTTTTATTATTCACCCTTATTAAAGTCACATTGTGTAAGTTTAACTAGGAAACCTCAAAAACATACACATATGAATGAAAATTAAAACTAAATAATAGTAGAATATGACAATTTAAGGTAAAAATACTATTTTAAATGATTTACAAAATATTGATTTGTAGTAGTGATTAAAAACAATATTACAAACTATTACTAAATGCTTAATATACTATGTATATAAAATATGGTAAACTATGGTTTAGTGATTTATGAAAAAAATCAAACATGTTTACTCATATTTTGTTAGTTTATTTTTGAAAAGAATCTGTCGGTTTTTGTTGTGTTTATGCATTATAGTTACGGTACACCACCATTATACGGGGGATATTAAATTCAAGAAAAAAATGTAAGAACTATATCACTGTCACATAACAATGCTATTTATTTTTCATACAACACAAGATAAACCAGATGACTTTAATAATAATAGATTATTATCAACCATTATGGTTAAAAAAATAATGTAATAATATTTTGTATACTTGTTTTAAAAAATGAAAAGAAGTTCTTTTATTTCGATCTTAGATTCTGAATGGATCCAGAAATGTATTTAAAAATGACCATGATAATAATATTTTCACGCGGTAGTACGTGACTGCTATAACATAATCATACAATCGATTAAACTTTTCCCGTAGTGTTCTGGTACTAATGATTTTTATCGGCTACGTGTATTATCCGGTTACTGATGTATTCGATTTATTTGTGTATTCGTTTTAAGGAATGAAATATGAACGGTTTTATTACAGCTGATTGTGATCATTTCTTGTTGACGCATCGGAATCTAAACACATTTTTCAAATCGTTGTCAAATACGATGTATGTTATATTACTATTAATATCTTATACCTGTATACATTTCACGTGCGATTAAGAAAAACATTGTCGTTCAGTTGTACTCGCGTTCAGCTTTCACCGAGATTTTTATTGTTTTAGATATTAATTGACGACACTGGGCTATTAACATTACGGTATGAAAACGCCATTGTCGTTACAGAAACGCGTATTGTTTTATTTTTGTCGTACAATCGAGACAATTATATAGGATATGCATAGGATACATCGCGTATAAATGTAGACTTTTTTTTAGAAGAAGATCAGTATAATAATAAACTCGTTTAAAATATCTGCTCTACATTTGTTTTTGTTTTCTCGAAAGTATTATAATATAATACAGTCACTACGCGTATAATCAACAGTATAATTCGTACAACGTACATAGTTGTGTACATGCATTATTGTGATTGACACTACAGTTTAAAAGCAAAACACGTCTATAATACGAAGGTGCTAAATTAAAAGAAATTCATTAATTTTCATAGCGAATCTTATATATTGTGTTATTCAGTTATGCGCGACACGTAATTTATGCGCTGTTGATTTTTTCTGTATCAAATACAAGGTTGATCTTATAATATGTTATATAAAAGTCGTTGAGTACAATTCGGTCGGTAATGGCATTATGGTAAAAGTATAACTACTCCTCATTTCATCTGCGCTTGATATGCAATTATATATACTTCGAAAAATTGAATGCCATTACTCATTATTAATATTTTATCTAAAACCTTGACAGTGGAATTACACAATCTCAAACGTTAAAAGTAGAAGCCGTTTGTACCGATTCATTTGTAGGTGGTTAAAAATGTGTTTTTATTTTTTATAATTATAGTTGTTAATCGACCCACTTGACAGCTGGACTGTATGTAATATAAAAAATCAAATTAATCGTATACAATAAGTGGTTGTGAAAAAATGATAACATAATAATTATGTTCACTGGTTTACGATTTTTTTTTTCAAACTTACTCTGAGTTATGAAAAAGGGTGGTTTGAAGTATACTAGGACTATTGAAATTATTAGGCAGCACGGTCACTGACCGACCAAGGGTGGTATCTTTTGACAGGCGATGGTCTGAATAAGAGGACTACCAAACTGCAGGTACACCGGGCCGGTGTTTTGGGCCAACTATATTATCAACCAATCCTATGTTGGCTAAGAAAATAAAACCAAGACATACTATTTAGGTAGGTACTATAAATGTAATTCCATCGGACTAGATACGATTTGGCTGTACCGAGGAATGATCTATTATCACATTTTTCATTGCAACATATGTCTAATCTGTCACATCCTGTAAATACATTTCGTATTGATGGCAAACGTATGTTTATTTAAATAAAAATTTGACTCTTGGGCCAAACACTTGGACAAATCAGCAATAGTATATTACAATAATAATATGTGATTATATGCCCCAAAAACATAAAATAATGCTATTTTATCCCCTCTCCCCCTTTCCCACTGACAAAATGCAAAAATCAATATGTGCCCATGCGTTTGACTTGATATAATATTTCAAAGTTATTTAAATGAAGAGAGATAGCTTTTTTATTTGAAAAAATTAAATAATTCAATGACGGAATAATTTTTTAAATAATATATAAACAATACTCACCGTTACAGAGTATTGGGTTATCGATTTTTTCTATTCCATCCATTAAGGTATATTTCATGTTTGCTATTTACATATTGGTGGCTTATAAATAAAATAAATTTTTGACGCATTTTCCATGCCTACCCGTGGTTCAAAATTACAACAGTAATTCGCAGTACCTGCAACTTATGTAGGTTATGTTTAATGCAGTGACCACTAAATGGCGGCACACGGGCCACATCTGGCCCACGAACAAATTTTATCCGGCCCGCAGACAAGAAAAAACAATGCAAATACTGATAATAAATACAAATAAAATATGATAAGAAATTACTTGCCATTGTCTCCAATAATTGTAATTTCTATTTATATTATAATTATTATTAATCTGTATTTTATTTTATTTTTTTAAATTTATTATTTCTTATTTATGTTACTTTTTCATTATAATATAATATGTTAAAACATTTATTTGTCTATTTTGATGGCCCCTGAAAATTTTCAAAATTCCCAATTCGGCTCTTCATAAATATTAATTTGTGACCCCTGGTCTAGAGGTTACGTCTAAATCGGCTAATGAAAATGTTCTTTTAGATTTGTAGTGTTATTTCAAGCAGAACGATAAAGAGGGAAGAAACATACCTATCGTACGATTATTTGATTAAAACCAACAGATGTAGTCATTTAGATACTTTCATATTTGAATTGCATTTTATACATTTATTTTTGCACTATAAGTATTCAGTTTTTAATTTTTTATAGTAAATTGACCGTTTTATTAATTTAAATATAATCTTTGGTTTTAAAAGCTGGTAGTATACTATAACGATATTATAGTGATGGTCACTGGTGTGATAATTACGTGATATATAATGTTGCATCGCTTTTGGGGTATTTACAGTAGCTTTCCAACAACGACATGTTCATTTGTCCGTAGGTATTCAAGCTCTTTTTATATTGGTGGCATACGTCTGAGCACACCTTTTGGCCCCATTCGTCAACCATACATCCTGTTGTTTCGTGACAATCATCTCGCAAATAATTTTCGACTTTGTAGTCGGGAACAAAGGGCCCGCGGCGTTTCAGGAATTTGGAAAACATAATCGTTAGTATTTTAGCCAGTATTCATTATAATAATTTCTTGACTCGACCTTCTCCACTCTATGGATATAATGAAAAGAGGTTTTGTGTTCGTATTTTGTGTGTTCGATATCAAGTGTTCGCAACTCGTCTGTACCAAAGGATATTTGTTCGAACGATCATATTATGCATCGGTAACCTGGGTGAACACAGTGGTGGTGTGGGGATGACGATTGCATATCATATTCCAGTAGATCTGGCTTGTTCAGAGATCCTCTGACAACGTTTGTGGGTAATGTAATATTATCATACACCGATATTACCTCGTGTTACGGACTCTTTTCCCAGGAAAAAATGAAGTACGAGATTTACTTAGAAGTGGTCACTCCTGACGACTACAACACATATACATGTGAATATAGTTATGATAACATGTATAATTTGTGTTTTTTGTATTGTTATAAATAAAACATATGTTTATTCAAACATTAACCGTCTATTCGTACGTGTTTATTAAGTGTACGTTTCCGTTCCGTCTTTTACAGCCATTACGAATTAAACCCAAAATCGTTTTATTTTCCATAAAAATGTTTGGTGTGCAAAATATACAGTGCTGAATGGCCCGAAAAATCGTTAAGACCGTTTTATCGCACGGTTCTCCTCGTCTCACCTTGCAGTTGTGTCGGCTCTCTTCGCGGTTACTATCAAGACTGAACTGCAACACGAGCAGCATTGTGTCACCGTCGTCTGCAGGTTGGCGCTTGTCGGTGTGCGTTGGTGCGCATGTAGGTCTTGAATAGGTCATTTCGTTTTTTACAAATTGTTTGCGTGTTTGTACGGTCAATCGTTTTTTTTATTGTACATTACCCCGCAATGCTTTATTTATTTATTGTGCGTAATTATTATGATTCATAAAAATTGTTGTTTATCATTATCACTGCAGTGTGATTTGAACTATTATTACTTTGATTCGTAAATATTTATACAGGGCACCCTTCACGTTTACAATTTAAATGTTTTGTAAGCATGTGCTTAACTATTTGGCAATCGCACAGATTTGGAGTTCTTTTGGTACATTTAGTTTTTGTACGTCGTATCATACATTCATTTGATATTATTAGCTACCCGTACCCTAGAATAAACAGAAAGAAAATCATTTTAATTTAACGCTTACTATTATAACCCACTCACGCCCTCTAAACATTAAAGGTATACCTATTTTTGATACAGCTACAAGATAGTGAGATAAATAAAAACGATAATAAGTATTTACATTGTGATTAATTAAAATTATAACTTGAGGTAATTTAAACGTTCAAAAAGATGAATTTAGTATATTATACATTTGCATATAAAAAAAAACGTTTGATTTAACTGCCCGTTGGATATCAGTATCGTTGGATCACCGTCAGCCCGTTAGATATCAGTACCCATCCGTAATTCTAATTTCTAGGTAGTACGATTGCAGCAGCTTAAGTACGTATTCGGAGCCACTGTGTCAGCACACAAATAACATGTTATTTAAATTGAAAAAAAATCATAATCCATTAAGTAGTTACATAGAAATACAGTATAAATAATACTTTAAAGTAGTATATTTACCTATACTACATACGAGTAGTATGCTGCCGTATAATAATGTAGTATTACTTTACAATATTATATGTTTACACAAAAGACGACAATATGGAATGGAAATGCTAACAAGTTAATTTAATGAGTGACTGCATTTTTACTAAAAAAAAAAAAAATTAAAAGCTTATACTATACGTAAAATATATTATACCAAGCATTGAAGCTTAAGATATACTTTTATAAAATCAATAATGCTAAGTTGTAACTCTAAAATTAATCTCTTACCTGTTCAGAAAGATCAATAACGGGTGGAAAAAATAAATATAATTTAAGTATATTACACTGAAAATAATCATAACGTTGTAAAAGTAATACACTTTTTTTTTAATACGTCGGCTAAAATGAAATTACCAATTTACGTGGAGTTCATCGTATAAACAGGGTTGTTGTAAAATTGTTGCAGTCAAAAGTATTTTTTTCTAGTTAAAATTATTTTTAAAGTAATGATATTAATTTATTATTCGAAAGAATCGTAGTACGCTGCTTTGACGTACGATGTAGTAATGAGTTCTGAGGAAAATCATTTTTTTTTCTCCTCGTACTAAAAAAAATTCTATGGACATAATATTTATCGTCATAAAATACATTGTCATAAACCATAAATATATTTGAATAGCACGCGTACACCGTGTACGCGCTGTATAATATATAGGGGTAACAAACGAGCGAAAAGTTTTTTTTTTTAATAGTAGTTTTTTTCCGACCACTATTGTCACGAAAGCGCGAACGTTTATAAAAAGAGAGTTTTTAGTTTCACATGACGTACGTACACAAAGTTAACATAAATTTTGTATAAAAAAAAAAAAATGTGGCGCCTATAATCTCCCCTATACTGTCAAAGAATGGTCTGAACTCACTATTTTACCCATCAAATGTGGTTTCGCACATACTATACGGCTGCAGGGATGCCAAACTTTTTCAAGTAGAGATCAACCTTGGAATCATTTTTCTTAAGATGGTCGTCTTATGCAGGGAACGTCGACCAGAGTTTCAACGACGATAGCAACAGTCGGCGAGTCTAAATCGTCATTGGCGGACAATGTATAAAAATACAAATTCGAACAAACTGCCATTGATCGACTTTTAAATCGTACGCGGTCAACTGGTAGATCACGATTGACCGTTTGGTCGCCCCAGCTATAAGGTTACGGTAAATTGGACAGTACATTAAACATCGATCGCGTTACGCTGTCGTCATCTTCGCTGTGTAAGATATGAATATTTCGTAACGGTAAATCACGTTCTTATTATGTGAAAATACGCGCTTATATTTAAATATACGTATTTATACAATACACTTAGGGATGATATTTGTCAAGTTCAGATCGACCGCCTAGAAATTATTTTTCTCAAGATGATCAACTTAATGTCAGAAGACATCGAAGAAATCAGAGTTTCAATGGTGATAATAATGACTGACGAGTCCAAATCATAATGGTCAATGTTCAAAATTACAAATTCTAATAAAATGACAAAGATCGACTGTCAAGTCATACACGTTCGACTGGTAGATCGCAATCGACCGTTAGGCCATCCCTGGTATAAAGGGTCTCGTTAATCTCGTCCGAAAAACAGGGTGATGCGAACGGACGTGAAAATTATCACAAAACTATATTTTGAGACGTAGTTTCCCAATAAAATAGTACATCACACGTGTATGCTTGCGGAGCCAAAGCTTTTGATCAACCTAATACCATGTAGGGACCCGTTTCGAAAAAAATCTGAATATCTTAATCGAGTATAACAATTTCAATAATGGCGTTCATTTATTGTATTGATTGTAATCATTTATATTTCAATTTAAAACGTTGTACAGGTAATAAGTCCGAACGACCGGCCCTTTCCCCGATCCCGTCCGGATCAACGAGACCCTATACGCTGTATATTACATATGTGCGCTAATCGAAAAACGCACGTGGTGTTAGAGAGGTAAACGACGAAACATGATGCAATTCGTTCTAAGACGATTTCAAAAGGCGGTATTTCGCGCGCGATGCAGTGGTATTGCATTCGGCGTTCAATCCTACGCTGCGTGGCCGACGAGATTAGGTGAACCGACGGCCAACTATTGTGCACTTGACAAGAAGCCAATCGCGATGTTCAATCGTGCATTTTACACGTATGGCGTCTCGGTCTTCAAACAATAATAGTATAACGTATCGAAATAATAATCGCGTACGTAATACGATATCGCGTTGCACATGCGCATTAATTCCAGCCGTATACACGCACGTGCACATCCGCTGAATCGGAGAGACAGAGTGAGAGAGAAGCAGACGACAAATTTTCTCTTCTCATCATTTTATTATATTGTTTTCGCCGTCGGCACCTATACTCGGTAGGTGGTTACTCACCATTTATCATCCGATACGACCTTTTTTTCTGTTGTTGTTGTGATTTTGAACTCATCGCGCCGCAGCGCCCACGTTCCCGCGAACCTTTTACCGGTCTCGTGGCTCTCGATGTCGTCAACAGGCGTCGGCGGCGACGCGGTCCATTTGAATGCGAATCGCACGCGCGCAGTACTCGTGAAACGACAATCTGACGTTTTCGACAATTATTCAACGGGTCCGATGTATTTTATTCGCGACGATTCGAGAAATGTCTTAAGCGAATAGCTAAACGTGCACTTAACTGACATTAAAAATGCATTCGCCGATCGGATGCTAAGATATTCTGCAAAAACCAAGTATTAACTTCGAGGATCCCGCCGAGTCGTAATGCAATTTGACGTACGCGGTACCATGATTAATGTACCCCGGTAATGTTGTATAACAGACTATGGAGCAATGGGGAGTCGTAAGTAAAACAATAATTTTCATTTAAAATTTCATCATTTTAAGTCTGCATTTTAATTCTTCATAAGTTGTGATATATATCTGTTAAAAACTGAATATTACATATTTTGTAATGCGATCATACTGACGTCATGTTATAGCATATCTACCATATAACAGTATCTGGTATAAGCTTACACCTCTCAAGCTCTAGATTATTAGTTTAGGTATTAGTACTAAAAATTAAAACCACGTTCTAAATTTTATAAATATTTTATTGTTAAGAACTCTTATATTTTTAATTAGAAAACCAATAAGAATAACGATTTACATTTTTTCTAAAACGAAGAGAATTGTTTATTTTCATGACTTCAATATTATTTCTGAAATTTGGTCCAACTGAAGAAAAAAAATGTTTACAAAAGGGTAATATTTCAATTTTGTTATTGTTCTAATAAAGATTTCCAAGCGGAATTAAAATGTTCACTTTACCCTAGTGACAAGACGAGTTAGAAGGAGGTACATACGGTACTATGTCGATCTATCTTTGAATTTTTTTTATGTCTCGGATGGAGTGGAATAATATTTTTTATACCAGTACAGTGAACGAGGGACTTTTCGTCAATTTATGTACCGATGATGCCTATAATATTACAATAAGCGATGTACGCTTAATACCGAGTTATTCACACTGCCACCGGTGCAGAGGCGGCGACGTGCATAGTATTTTATACTTAAGATTTATAAAAGTAATCGGGTTAGCTGCACGTCACGGTTAAAATGTAAGTTATAGTTTCGTATAAGAAGCTTCGAGTTATGAAATGGTAAGAAAACGTAAGATATAATTTTGCGTTGCCAGATAAATATTGCGTTGTGTTTTTAGATATAAATATCGGTATTTACTCACGTCCGTTCGGAAATATCGATCAAGTGTTAGCGTTCATCAAATCGTACATAAGCTCATACGATCTAGGAAATTTGTCATCTTCAATGTTTAAAAAAAACTCTCCATTTCCTACGCATTGCACTGTGTTATTTTCAATAGAAGGAACGGGTAGATGAATCGCAACAGATGAACATTTTCTTCAGGTGTCGGAGACATATTGTATTACTTGTAGAATGCTTATTCTAGAACTGATTTCTAGGTATAGTAATTGTAGATGGAATTACTAAATTCTCTTCAATAGCGTTCAAAACGTATGTTACCAACAGTCTACGGTAATGAGTTTCAAATACTTGATGATCCCCATACCGAGTGGTTGAATTAGATAAGTAGTATTTGGTAGCAGAAACATTATTGTTATAATTTTTAAATCCATCGAGTGGGGATGTGGTCCCGCATTATCAACAATTAATACAATTTGCCTTGAATGTTTTCCAAGCTGTTTGTCCCAAATTTTCAACCACGATTTAAAAATTCCCGCGGTCATCCATGCATATTTGTTCGCTAAATAAGAAACAGGCAAGCTTGTTATTTTTTATATTTTTGAAACATCTTGGATTTGCGGACTTTCCGATTTTCAAGAGTTTTTTTTTTATCCGCGCCCGCCATATTACAACACATGCACAGGCATTCGCGGTAAATCGATTTAGCGTATACGTGTCCGGTGCGAAAAGTATACCACGTACACGTTACACTCACCGGAAACGTGCTTGTCGCGTCGTGAACATAATACTGTACGTATCGGAAGATTCGGACGTTTGAATACTAAAAGTATTAACGATTACTCGTCCCCGCGGTATACGGCTGGTGCGCTCGCCCACTCGTAGTGTTTGATAGATATACGTATGTATGTAAATATAAACTACCGTGTTGTACGTGCAAATTGGTTTTAACGAACGGTGAACGCGCGTGCTACTTGAAAATCTCGTTTCGCACCGGTTAAGAAAAAACATAGGAGCCGTAAGCGAGCGGAGTCCGCTATAATATTAATGGGCGCATTTGTATTAGAAAAAAACGAAAACAAAAAGAAAGAAAAACGTAAACCCCATCGCGTATAATATACAAAACTTAACCTGTAGGTATATACTATGTAGTGTACACACAACAAGCGTATACCCTAAAGACTGCAGTGTGTGTGTGTGTGTATACGCGCGCTCGCGGGGCCGTGGTCACGCGGTAAATGTAAAACAAACATTGCGGGAGAGATTTCGTTTTTTTTTTTTTTTATTTATATCCACCGCTCTGCAAACAACACCGCACTCGTCCCTGACGGACTTTCGGCTGCGGAGTTCCTTTTCAGGATACGGCTATGGTGCCGGGGACGGGGTGGCGGACGGCGATCTTGCGGGCGTGCGTCCGCCGCACAAACGTCGACGTTGCACAGATATATATTATATAGCGTTCGACTCGACCCCGACGGGGCAGGGCGTGAAAAGGTCGCGCATAGCTCCACGACCACGTCTCCATCCCATCCGCCGCGGTCCGTTAATAAAACACTCTTGTAAAAGGAAAACAAGTGTAATACGCACCGCCACACCCTTGTCCCGAGGGGATCGCCAATAGTATTTCCCGCACACGCACGGCACGTCGCACGTGATAATAATAATAACAATAATAATATTGTTGTCGCCTGAGACCGTCTTAAAAGCCTATAATAGCACCCCGTTAACCCGGCTTAATGCGGCCCTTTAGACGGGCGCGCCGAGTTAATTCCATTAAAGCGTAGACCACCGCCACTTCCACCGCCGCCATAACGTCTATCAATCTCCGCAAACGGTTTACGGTATAGCGCGGACGAGAGCGGGTAGAAGGCGAACGGCGCTCCGTGCATCCGTATATACAGGATGATCTTTCAGGAAAACGGGGTGTTTTGAAATAACCTTCCCAGAAGTGAAAACATGTGTTTAAAATTTGTGTTTCTCAACCTTTCTTAAGTACCCGCCGTACGAGCGGTAATCAATTTTTTAACGCCCCCCTAAGTGAGAATTCTAATATTAAAGATAGTACGGTTTAATAAAATATAATGTGCACGCACAATCGCCAAAATAATAAAGATAATAAATTGGAAAAAAATCAAAGATAATTTATTGTGCATTGCTCAACATAGTACCGATTATTTTTTATAGTGATAGATAGCTACTCGTATTATATGGATTATCAAGTATGTATTATTCTTAGGTCGAACCATGTACAGCCTTTTTGGCGTGAACACCCTCGCCGCCCCCTACCCCCCCCACCCCCTACCTACTAAAGTCACTTTAAATAGTTTTATTTTTGAAATCGGAATCCACGCCTATTGTACCCGTCTTGAACTGTCCAAAGGTCAAACATATTACGTCTTAAAATTAACGTTCGTATAAGATGAAATCCGTTCGTACGTATATACGACATACCTGAAAAAGTAGCCCATGACTCTATCAAACACCTCCGATAAGCCACGAGTCGTGCAGGAGCTGACGTCTTTGGGGCCACCAATAATTGTGGATGCGGTTCAGTGAACAAATGTTGGAAAAGATAACTAACGACCCCAGTTTCGTTGACGGTAACTTTGTCAACGTCGGACGAAGCACATTTCCATGTCAGAAATGTTTACGTACAATAATTATACGAGCTTTAATTTTAAGACACGACAATGTGTTTTCAACCGCTTCACTCTTGCAGGCATATTAATGGTGTATTACGAAAAATGTGAAATCGGTTTTCAAAAAAAAAAGAAAATTATGTAACCACATTTTTTTTTCTTCCGTGAGAGTTGTCTCAAATTTTCCCAACTCCTGGAAGACCCTGTATACTTACAATATAATAATATTATAATATAGTCTCGGGACGTGTTGCAAAAAAATTACCAAAGACCCGCGACGTGTAGCAGGTATATATATATATATACCTATATACATATATATATATATATATATGAACAACACCTTTTAACGTTATTGTTTTCGAGGTGTCCTTCCCGCGGACTTACTTGGCTCGGAGCTTACCGTTTTTTCCTTTTCCTTTTTTTATTCGGTCTTCCTTACGCGATTTATCCGACCCATCAGAACACGTCGTCGTCTCTCACCTAAGTCGTAACTATATTCACGTCACCGCGAAGACCCGAGCATCTCCCGGTATATAAATCGTTCGGCCGTATATAACACGCGTGCATTTGTGTTCGCCCCAAGTCGATACCGTACGGCGGCGCGACTGTATACCGCGTGGTGTACGCGATGATAGCGTGATAGTCTGTCTCACGAGCCGCCGAATATATTTGAATCGGATAAACTGCAAGCTTCGGATGACGGTGTATTGCTATTATTCGTTTCGCTATCGCGTGCAGTTGACATCTGCTGCACGCGCGCCATCATCGGGTCGGTTCTATAATAATATACGGTACACAATGTGTGCTATACACCACGGTACGCGCGACATAAAAATGTGCAATGGATTTATGTCAATTTAAAAAATACTCTCGGATAGGTCCGCGAATGTTTTCGACGAATTGATCTTTCCGATGATGTGTCGTTTGCGCCTCGGCTAAAACAATATAATATGTATATCACGAGTATTATTACGCGACGCATTGGTCAATGACAAATCGACAATACCCACTCACACTCACACACACGCGCACGCAAGTAATTATTTCAAGTTCACACTAATGCGCGACCGAGAAAATAATATAAACATAATATATGCGAGCTAATATTTCGTAATAAGCAGCGACCTTAATCGTTTTGATATACATCAAATGTAAAAGCGTACGCGCCGGTCTGTATACATATTGTAATATGGTTGAAATCGATCTAATGGATATAAAATTATTTTGATGCGATGGCCATCAGTTTTATATTTTACGGATTCAACATTTTTTTCGTAGGACCTAGTGTTTTTTTTTTTGCATATCATATTTATAACGTATACATGTATAATATGTATATATCACCGCAGTATAAAATATGTTGTTTGCTCTTGTCACTTTATTCGTAACTACCTATATTACGCAATTATTTTATTCGTAACTACATTATGTACACAATCCAAACGAATGCATTTGATTTACATAATATGTTAATTCCGCTGTACATACCTAGTTGATATTATCTACATATATATATATATATATATATATATATATATTATTTACATAATAATTTAACAAAAAGTTATCTGGTGAGTGGTGATCGGACAAGCTATTATACGTACTTTTTTCTAAAATAAATTCTTAAAATAAATCAAATACATCATATTTTTTGTCCTTATAATGTGCTAAAAACCAGAATATTTTTTGTTTAATTTTTCGAGGTATTACGTGTCCTCCGCTCAAAAGTCAAAAGCATAGTCGAGTATATAGGATTAACCAATAGATGTTTGCACGTGATAAAATAAGAACAGATTAGACGGATAAGACGGGTTGGACAAAACGTCCTGAGTTAGTATTATGGCTTAACCTGTACAGTGTACACACGCCTCACTGACGCATCGTATCTACGTAATAATATATGACTGTGATTTCTTACGATCGAAACACGATTATAGATCGAAATCATAGAACGTGTGGTCGAACAACACCGCGACGACGGAAACGATAAGACGAAGCGAGGACACTATATATTATATGTACAGTTTACGAGTAAAGGGGCACTATACCTACATCGTATACTCATATAAGTCAAAAAATAAGCTACTTTTCGAGAGAAGCTAAAAACTTAGTAAAATTAAGTATTTTAGAGATCTTTTGATTCTGTTTTATATAACTTTAAATTATATTTTTTTAAATATTTAAAAATAGTTAGATCTTTCACGTTTCACTTAGAGTTTGATGAGCATTATGACTATGTGCATCGTAAAATAAAAAATATTTTAACAAACACAAATTTCAAGTATGATTGTTGTGACCATTCGCGTATCACTGTGATTGACTTTTGTCCATCCGGCATCCGCATTTAACAATTACACGATAACAAACAATCCCACATTAATAACGGGGTTTGATAAGTTCCCATACGAAATTTAGCAGGTAAACAGTTACATGTATAAGTTCCATGACTGACAAAAATATACCAGTTTGTACGTAAGTTCTTATACCAATAAAATTACAAATATGATCCTTTGCGTGGCGATTAAATTAATTGCATTCACTTCTGAACTGAACAAATAGATAATGTGTGATTAACATTTTATGTATTTATATGCATTAAATATCTAAATTCATTGTTCTACATTCACTTTAAATTGGATAAGACGTAAACTTTTTTTTATGAAACACAAAAACAAACAAAGTTTAAGCATGCCAAGTCGCCAACTCCAACTAAGTGGTCAGTAATAACGCAAGAAGGACATTTGTATTTGCCATAACTTTTTTTTTGTGTCGGAATTAACATTAGCTATGGGTGATTTTTAACCGTTTCATCTAGCGTGGGAACTTACACAGTGGTAAATAGGGTCGCGAAGAAACTTTCCTAAAAAGTCGACGCGTAAGCAAAAAATGTTAACGATTTGAAAAATGTTGCCCTTTTAACCGAAAACCGAAAAGAACGGTGACATATCGAACGTGCGCGGCGGTCGATATCAGTAGCTGTGGGCCCGACGGTTAGACTCCGTACCGAAACAATAATAATCGCCGGTCAGAAACATTGGTTTTTAATAATATATGCATGGCACTTGCGTATATAATATGTATTTATAACGACCGACGTATATATGGTGTTTGCGAGACGATTAAAATATCGTATTATATACATTTTTATAAATACACGCGTGACGCATCTGTTTTCGTGGCTCGGGACCAAGCGGACAACCCGTCCGCCTATCCTACTATACTCCTCCTCGTCCTTCTCCAGCTCGTGCTCCGTCACCGCTGCGACCCGCCCGCGCGGGTAAATATTTAGCGAAAAAGTTAAACCCTTTTAAATACGCGTAATAGTACATAACGAAATAATAATATCACGCGTGTTACTACGTATACGTCGGTGTCCGTCTGCCCGGCGGTGAACCGAACTTTACCCGAAAAAAAAAAAAAAAAATAGAGAACATATTATTTTTATCGCCGGACGCGTCTTTTTCGTTATTATTTTTTCGCTCGCGACCATTACGCGTTCGCCCGCGGCAAGGTCTCTTGCTCCTCGGTGACCGGTCTACCTAGAAACCATGCTACACATATTATATTATACGCAATACATATTATACGTACTACTGGCCTCCGGCGCGCGCGCGGTCCATTTACATTAATAAGTCATACCGACCGTGTAATTTGCCATCTATCCACCTACCCCCCCCCCCCACACCACCGTGGTCGTCGCAGATTTTAATTGAAACGCAACTATATCATACACGTAGGTATACGCGCGTTTGATTTTGTTTTTTCCCCTCTCCTCCGTTCTCGTTTAATTTTATTCTCGATTCGAAATCATTATACTATATATAGGCACTCGAGCCGTCCGCGCAGGGAAAACGAGAAAAACAAAAAATTTTGAAGCGCCGCCGCCGCCACTACCGTTGACCGTCAAGGCTGGTCGTTGACTTGCGAAATACCAGAAAACTGGCGGGTACCACGTCACAATTATACATCGTTACGCGTAAATAGTACGAAAACAGCGCGCGCACATCGCGTATGATATTATATTAAAACATCCTCTCCTCTCCTCACGTCGTGGTACACGAGTCCTGCGATGCGGTTTCGTCGCAAAGTTTGTTCGTTAAGATAATGTGCGTGTAAAAATAATCAAATCGTGTCTCATGTCGCTCTCGAAACGTTTTTTTCCGCCGAACATAATATAATATGGTATAGTCTATACCAGAGGTATTCAAACTGTGCGTCGCGGCTCCCAGGGTCGTCACGGGAGTTGTCGAAGGGAACCGTATATATAATTGAAAACCAATCAATATTTTTACGAAAAACGTTTATTATTATCATTGAGGTACACCGATTGGGAAACGTTGAATTGTCTACGATAATCATTCGCTAAATATAGCTTTAATTAATATTGATTTATATTCACTAAGCCTAAACATAAAATATTGAATCACAATTTTTTCTACAATAACTATTTATTTATAATTTTTTCATATATTTAATATTGTAAATAAATAATTAGTATAAAATATAAATTACATTCATATAAACATTGATTTTTTTGTCATTTTGGAAGCCGTCAACATTTTGTGAAAACTCAAAGGAGCCTTGGGATGAAAAAGTTTGAATACCTCTGGTCTATACTTCCAGATCTACGGACAGTATCATCTTATTAACGTTGTACATTCCGTTTTGCTTTTCAATAAAAATATTTATTTCGGTCAAACAAAGCGCGATGAAACAAGTAGCGATTGTTAAGTATGATACCGCGGTGCTGGGTGCGTACCATTATTAATATTGAATGCACATTGTGCTTATTTGACTGGCTAATATTTTAGCGCTCGAAATATTTACGGAGAACACAGCTATTTTATTCCGCTGCGAAAACCAAAATAAACAACCATTGGGTTTAGTTACAACCTTATGATTTATAAGACACTATAATATTATATAACAGTTAGCGCTCGATGGTTCTTTAAGTTAGACTAGTACGAGTACAATCAATGCACAGCAGTTTAGTGTACACATTCTATACATTCATATCGGGGTTCTTAATAGTTTTGGCTGTAGTTTCACTTTTTTTTTTTTTATATTTCCATTAATAAAACTTTTGTGTTCTCTGAAACGGCTTACGCAAATATCTTTGAGTGAATAATACAAGGAATGAAAAAATTGTGCAGTGCGCGCCACATCATTTATAAATATATAATATTCTATTATGTATACTGCATAGTATCAATTTTTGCACACGCGTCCATTACAGTTCATTCTGTATAGGACTTGTATAAATTATAAAAATATTATGTAAGTGTATGGGCAATAACAGCCGCATTGAAACAAAGGAAAATCATTTCACTAGTTTGAACCATTTGGCGAAGCTGCTCTTTACGTCAAACACACATTTTATACAACAATTTTTTTTATAATATTATACATTACGCTACAAAACGTTTTACCGTATTTTATTGTAATAAAATGTTCAGATTTTTTTACCCTTTTAATTAATAAAAACGTGAAAGAATATATATTTGTGTTCGTATCCCGTCGAAACTAGTGGCACGGATGTTATAATATACAGATACGCCATAAATGTACTATTGTTGAAATTGGTCTTTTGCTACAGCTACGCGCACGCAGGCCATAAGACGTCGCCGGTAATCGTTTGCCTTCAATTGATGAGAAATAAAAACGGATTTTAGACTGTGGAAACCATAACTTTTAATGGTTTTCTATTGTCGAAAACCCGTCCTTATCAAGTTGAATGCGAACGATTATAGCGAAGTCTGGCGTCTGCGTCCACGCGTGGCCGTTGCCAATTTTAACAATAGCACGCGGCGTGTCTGTACATTATAAAATCAATGGTAGACGCTATGGTATGGTTAATTATTTATAATAATAAGCATTGTCTGAATAAGTGGAGTGGAGTGGCAAATGAATTCCCCGCAAATGTTGGCACTCTACTATTATACCACGTGCATCCATTGCACGTTTAATAATGTTTAAGTATATTTGATTACTGTTTCAACATACGATTTTTTTTTTTCGCGGAAACTTTTATAAAAATATTGTTTATAGTATTATGTATTACATGTGTATACATTATATACGTGTACATATTTTCAACAAAAACGCAATGTATTGAAAACAATTACAATACTATACGCACATTCTGTTTGTTAAAATCATGTAAACGATAATTTTATTTGATCGCGCCTTTCATAAAACTGTCACTGTGATATATGACCGTTGAAATCACTGTTGTACATGTCATCCGTCAAGTGACAGGTAAAAAAAGATTCAACGTCGGTGGAACAAAATGGTTTTTCAATCCTGAAATATTGATTATTATTGTACCGATACTAAAAACATGTAATTAGACATGCGTACGCATATTTATATCTTATTCGATAATATTGCATTCTACAAGACTTGAGTGGTATAACTATAGTTTGGCGTATTTTTCTGTTTTCTTCCATAAACAATTTTGTTAGAGGAGTTAATCTACACAAAAAGTTTCTTGTAGCACATTTTTATTTCAAATTCTATCGTCAATAATTCGGTCCGGCTGTCATCGTCCTACATAATAGGTATCTACTATTGGATATAAATAACTATATTGCAGTATTTATAATCGTCATTTACAAAAGGTTTGTTTTTGATTATTTATATTCTACAATATAATGATTTCTATTTTTTTGAACACATTGTGGAAGTAATTAATTTTAAATGTAACATACTTAAAATGTTTTGAATAAAAATTGTACTAAAGCAGTCTGCGTAAACAAACGTTATATTTATTGTATTTATTAATACGTTTGTATACTGAACGTATGATGTAAATTAGTGTATACAATACAATATGAAAAACACGCAATTCATATTATAGAGTTTAAACATTAAAAAAAAGAAAGTATAGACGCTTTAGTTCTGTTATAATATTTATGAAAAAAAATTTAAAGCAGAATATTCTTGGACTGTATTGTTTTACTAACACGTGTATCTACATAGCTTCATAGCGAATATGTACATGATTTATGATTAAAAACCGTGTTATTTATCGAATCAATGATTTGAATCTAAGACCTATAAAAGTCTGTGCATGTACACACCGTGACGTTCGATTCCTTCTAAGAATAACGTTGTTATACACTTATTTCGTTTAGGTCGAACGGATATCGCAGGATCAGGACCGGCTAGGAAGGCAATCGTACATCACTTTAGACGTCTCCTGGTGCACCAAATACTATATACGTATAGATGCGTGCGTGTACACATATAAATTCAAAGAGTTTACGATTTCAATCTTCTGCAAGTCGTTGTTGACTGGTGTTGTCGTACGGAGCAACGGTAATTCTTATACCAATACTCATATGAAACCCCATTTATTCGGAAAAATTTTTTTCACTTCTTTAAAACTTTCCACTTCTCGAAACCGTTTTAACAAAATCTATTCGATTATCGTTGCGCTTGTAATATATCTTTGTCGTCTTATACATATAATACTCGTATACGTATATGATATCATGCACACTTCGCATAGTTTACTCTATATAATTTTTAAATAGGATACCATATACACGCGTGGAATGCAGTAATAAATTATGTTTATATTTTTTTATTTTCCTGCGAATATCAGCAAATGACACTGATTTAAAATCTACAATCAATTAAAAAGTAAAATTGCTTAAAATAATGTTTTTTTAACCATATTGTGAAAATATTTTTATTTGTTCAAATACTCATGTACCGCGTCACGGCACTTATTATTAATAAGCGGTCATATCTCATTAAAAATGTGAAATGTTTAAATAAAATTACACAAAACTTATAGATAAATTCAACGTAACCGTAGTAAAGTATAAAAATACTTCTCATTGGATAGAAGAAACGGTCAAAAATAAGATTAGTAGTGAGCAAAACAATAACAAAATATAAAATGAACGAAAGGAATCATTTCTCTCCCCCACCCCCTCTCTTTCTCTCTCTCTCCTCGCGTGTATTAATATCAAAGTTATTGAACATAATATGTTGTTATGATTTACGATTCACACGTGTAGAGAGATAGAGATAGTGCGTTTATTATCGAAAGTTCGGTGAAAATCAGACAATTATGTGTAAGCCGTGGGTTGTACCCAACGGTGACATCGGTTACCAAAAACCGCTCGGGTGCGACACGTGTCAGAAATGATACCACCGGACCGACGACGTGTTCGCCGATATCGACGGAGGACCAAAAGGACGCACGCGCGGAACAAAAGGACTACGGGACAGGACGTTTTCCGCAACGGGTCGGAAAACGCACACGCACGAATCGGTCTAATACATGGTCCTCACTAAGATTTCTGAGAGAGCCAAATAGTTCATATCAAATTTTCCTCAGGGCCGCAAGTACAAATTGTACAGTTTAGTCACGGCCTAAACCTAAACGGTATAGGTTAATAAAATATATTTTTCTTACTGTTATAATACACTATGAAGTGGCGTTAAATAACTTACAAACAATATGATTATAAAATAAGTTTATTAAATCAAAAAAATTAACTTTTTTGCATATAAAAAAGTAGGGAAATGTCTTTTACTTAATCTCATGAATAGGCCTACTTGAATTTACTAATTTGTTGAAGTCGAAGGGCGAAATTTTTCATAACTCTCTAATATGGCATCTATTTCAGCATTTTATTTTCAAAAAAATATTTGGTTCAATAACTCTAAAATGTATGTTTATCTATCCTTAACAATCAGTCTGAGAGCCGCAAAAAATCGTCCCGAGGGCCGCGTAGTGAGGATCACTGGTCTAATACGTTCGGTTTTGCTCCCTTTGGAGATAACACGCATATAATATAATAACAACGCGGTTTTTGGCACGCAAAGTTACGTAGGACACGAATACATTACACACGCGCACGCGGACCGCGGAGACTGCAGAGCCTTTTAAACACATATACTCGTACTTAATGTGCAAATTACCGCGTGCAATTAATATGCAGCTACACTGTGAGAACGGTGGCGTATTGAAACCGAATAAATATAACCGTATCGCAGTGCATTTGTGTCTATCTGTACGCGCGTGTACCCGTTGTATTTGTATACGTTTATGCGTGTGTACGTGAAGTCTCTGTGTGTGTGTGTGTGTGTGTGTGTATACTAGACATAGTGCGTTTGCGGTGTCGTGTACAAAAGACGAAAACCATATTCGTTTGTTTTATATTGTAGTGCGTTCCTACGCGGTGGGTTCCATTCGAATGGAGGCATTGTACTCTACTGGCCTACAGATATACATTTTCGCGTCGTTAATAGTAATATTATTGTTATACGCGTTGGCGGCCCATTCTCACGCCCTTCGCTACACACACACGCACGCATACACCTCGTCCTGCCGGCGACAACATCAGATCTCTAGACCTTTGATTTATTATTATTATTGGCATCAGCAACGTTATTATGATATAGAACAGTACATATAGTTGTTGCGGTAGTGTAATAATAGACGATATTATTGGTACATAATATATAATATACGTGTACTGCAATGTATTATTATACATTTCCATGAGAAGTCTATTTACCCCGTCGGCCGTGTACGATTTTCCCTTTTTTTCAACGGCCGGAATCAGTTGTTTTTGCAAGTTCTTACATATGGAATACGTTTTCTACTTCTTTGACCGTTCCAAGCAATAACGTAGTACTTATAAAAACCAAAGAAATTGTGGTTAAGTGTTCTTTAATAATAGTTCTAGTTTTAAAAATACATTTAAATTCCAACTCACTAGTCAAGTCACATTTTCGTGTTGACATTGTTTCTGCAACGTTTGCGTAACATTTTGTAACATTAGAGTGATATATAAATCATTCGGCTAACAAGGTTCAGAAAAAGGAAGCGCAAACTACTCGCAAAGTTCCAAATTATAATTGTATCTGATAAAAAACACAATTTTTAATGAAAATTACTAAAAGATATTTAAAAGTAAATGTATTAGATGTAGTTATATACGTATATTATAAACGTTGAAGAGTTAAATAATAAGTTGATTAAGAAGAAAAGAGAACACAAAAATTGAATACATTTTAGATATTTTTAAATAATTGTTCACTAAAATTTCCATAATATAAATCGTTTTATAAACATCAACTAGAATGGAAATATCAGTAGATTTTTTTGCTATCAGTTTTTGATTAAAAAAACAAGTGAAAACTTGATAAGAATTCAGATTTGTAAAATTTAATCTTGATGTTTTAAATTTCTTTTGATTGTTGTTAAACTAATTTTTTTTAAATTAAATCGATTTTGAATAAAATATTTGAAATTAAATTATTAATCGTCAACTACAATTTTCCATTATTTTACTATTAAACCCAATAAACGCATATGAATGCAACTTACATCATCTTGTATGTAAATCGTAAACGGGTTTATTATTTTACTCTCGATTAATTTTTTTTAAACTCCAATTGTTATTTAGCATTGAAGTTTGACACACCAGCACTCGTTCGTATTTATTCGTGTAAATAATTATTCAAGTCAAGTCAAACATGTTTATAGTTGTTATTATAGTTATTACTTACCAGTTCGTTCTCTTATTTTTCCTATATACGCGTACCCGCTGTGTGCCTGTATTCTAGAGCAGGAGTAGACATAAATAAGAGATTCGTGAACCGCCCAACGTATACCTAATGAAAAATATGTGAGATCCGAGAGCTGATTTTGAGGGTCGATATTTTAAAGACTTAAAATTGCTTAAACTGTCGCTTGGGTTTTTTAGAAAATCCCTTTGTAGAAAATTTGATTGAAAATGGATGCCCGGTATAAAAACATATTTCAATAGCTATAGCAGTTTAAGAAATTGACCACTTAGATTTATTGGAAAATGAAGGAATGAAGCACTTCAACAGCAGTTATCATTCTTTGTTGGCATTTTGGAAACATGTCCCTGCAATAAAATATACGAAAATTACGCTGCACTAAAAAATTAATATAAAATTTCGGAACAAAAATGTACTAGACAATGAAATAATAAAATCTTAACATCACTCAAATTTAACGGATTATCATTCAGATTTCAAAAAATTAGAAATTAAAAATGAACACGTACCAATTACGCTAGATTTAGTTACATACCGATTAAGTGTACTAAACATTAAATAAAAACACTTTAGCTTTTTAAAATTATTATTAGTAGGGCTAGGATATCATAGAATTTAGTCTTTTTTTAATGATTTACAATAAATAGCTTTTCAAGCACAAAATGTGATTTGATCATCAACGGGTTCAAATACGAGTATGTGGTTTTAATTTTGCATTTTTTGGACTTTTTTTGTTTTTAGCACTACTTCAGATAATTTTTTTAATTTTAAAGGCATTTTTTATACTTTTATATGTTATAACTTATTTTAATTTGATTGTCAATTTGTAATTTGTAACAAAAATATTTAAAAATAATTTACAAAAGATAATAAAAAAGAAATTTTAATTTTACAGTATGATTTCAGACCATTTGGTTCGTCATGGTGTTGCTGCAGTAGATATGTTTTAAATATTTGTTTTTTTAAGAATTTTACAATATACATTTTTTTAGCTCTTTTGGTCATTTTTTAGGTAATTTTTATATTATTTAAAGTTAATTTTTTATAAATTTTCTGATTATTAAAATCCTATCCCTAGGTATAAGTAAATATGAGTTCTGCATCTTACGATAAAACGCGCGCCACATGAGTCTATGTGCTATGATGCGAGTCGCAGTTTGGTCACCACTGTCATAGAGTAACTAAGGAGTTTTAAAAAATGAAAAACGTGTATACTACTCGTGCTGAGTAGTGGCTTCGGACGCTACAGCGTTGAAATGTCACCAAGTAGACGATCCGTTTTAGCGATGACGAATGTGTGCAGTTGAAACCGAACGTTGAGCTGTACCACCGAGAAGAAGTCGGAAAACTCAACATGCGCACACTGAAAAATTACAACATTCGAAACGTAAGAATAGAAGATTGGAACGGAAAAAAGTTGATGCGAAAATAAATAAAATTCCGTTTGATCATTTCATTAGTAAATCAGTGCAGTTTATCGGCGCGGATATTGCAAACGGAAAAATGGGAGGGGGGGGAATAATAATAAAACGTACACAGGTTTTGATATAAAAAAAAAATGTATTTATGTATATAGAAAAAGAAATGAAGAGATGCGTTTAAGTACAATAGAATACAATGTTTGTTGTTATTCGATCAGTGCGCGAGCGTGACCATATCAGACGTGGTGGACGGGAATGTTGGTGCCAGCGGCTTTGAAACCTTCAGCGCCAGCGGAGTAGTGGACAGCCTGGACGGCACCGTGGTCGTCGACGTACGAGTAGCTTCCTCGGGTCTCGCCGTCGGCGTAACGGGTCTCGGACTTGGCGGACGAGCCGTCGGTGTAGCCGTACGTGTACTGACCGTGTTCGTCTTGCGAGTGGTACTGGCTCTTGGCCGGGGCGACGGCCACGTGGTGGACGGCCGGGGCGGCGGCGTACACCTGCGGCACGTGGACGGGCGCGGACAGGACGACGGGGGCCGGGGCCGGGGCGGCGACGTAGTGGCCGACCACCGGTGCCGAGTCGTGACGGACCACGCTGGCGTAGGAGCTGGCCACGGGTGCGGGGGCTGCGTAAGGGGCGGCCACGACGTACGGCACGGCGACGTGTTGGACGATCGGTGCCGGCGGGGCGGCGTACTCGGTGTGCTTGACGGACACGATGTGCGCAGGTGCTGGGGCGGCGGCGTAGGCGGACAACAACGGGTACGGGTAGAGACCGGCGCTACGCTTCCTGCGGGCGGCCACGAGGACGGCATGGTGTTCCGGGTAGTGGACGTTGGACGTGCCGGCCGGGGTGAGCGGTTGGGCGAGCTTCAGCAGCGGGTGGGCCGGGGCCGGGGCGGCGGCGTACGGGTAAGCGTGAGCGGGCGCGGCGTACGGGTAGACCGGGGCGGCCGCGGCGTAAGAGTGGACGGCCAGGTGGCGGGCGTCGACGACGGCCGGTTCGGCGGCCGCGAGCAACGGAGCCGGTGCCGCGTGGTGGACGACCGGCACGGCGTGAGCGGCCGTGTTCGAGTCGACGGGCAGGTTGGTGCCGGCCACGCGGAAACCGTTGACCGGGTCGGAGACGTAGGACAGCGATTGCACGAGGCCGTTGGCGTCCACGTACGAGTATCCGCCTCGGGTCACTCCGTCCGCGGTCCGCTGTTCGTGCTTGGCCGATGGGCCGCCGGAGTATCCGTACGCGTACTGGCCGTGTTCGTCTTGCGAGTGGTATTGGGTGGTCGCCGGTGCATGGTGCAGGGCCGGGTACACGGCGCTTCCACTGACGGCCACGACGGCTGCTGCTGCGAATAACTGCGAAAACGAACAGACATTTTTTATTTTGTTAAAATATTAAAATACGATCTTCAATCGGTGCTAACACTTTTTGCCACTGTTCATAGGTCAGTTCACGATAAATTTATCTCAAACGGGCGACTCCGCATTAACAGGGGTGAAAATCGAGGAAAAAAACCTTAGATTCTAGACATTTTCAGGAGTTTTACCCTGTTCCAGGGATCGCATCTCGGTTTTGGATTGTACTACCTGTACAGCCGACTGTCCTAGAATATTTCTCAGTCAATCGCGGATTTGTAAAAAAACAGATATCGTCGTCTGTAGGAATTGTTTTCCCGTCGAATAGTTGGCGGTAGTTTTCGGCAAAACGCGTTTTTCACGTTCGCTTCTCGGCCAGAGTGATATATTACGACAACACGCAGTACGCTCAGTGAGCAAAGGGGGTTCGATAAAAAAAATAAGGGAATACAAATTAACGTTCCGATTTGTTGTTTTTGTTGTAAATGTTTTCAAGTTTTTACGCAACGAGTTCTCCCCACTCGAAGACTTGCGGACCGTGTGGTGCAGTGCTTTGGCCTCGGAACGAGATAATAAATAAAAACATAACACGTCGAACTGATACGCGCGTTCTCTGTATAGGGGATGAAGGGGGTGGGAGGGTAATATGCCCGTCGACGGGTTATTTTTGTACTTTTGATAAACGACCCCGTAGACGCGAAAAATATAGGGACGTGCGCTAGAGCCTCCGCTGTTTATCACGGGCACTCCATAGAAGTCTGTACGTTACGAGTATACAGCTAGTGAAAAAACTCGGGAAAACGTGTTTAATGTGCCGGTACCGTGTCGCAACGATATTGTACTACATGACCTGCTCGCGTATACGTACACTATGGGTAGATGTATACTAATAATAATAATAATAATAATAATATATTCTAATTTACTGAGGTATCCGTACACGCGTGTTTGCACGGCGGCAGCGCAACGCTCTTGAACTTTGATGATAAACTGCACGCGCTCTTGACGACGCGATGATAATATTGCCGCGGCGCCGTCCCGTTTAAATTATAAGCAAACATTATCCGTGGACGCCAAGTAATTTCAAAGAATAATGACCGTAAGCTCGTAGCAGCGGCCGAGGCGATTTTTAAGCCGATTTCCGACTGCGAGATTAACACAATTGCCATCGCGGCCCCCGAGCAGCTACACCGACGTAACGCTCATGCACGTGTCGGCGTGCAAAGGCGTAATCGAAAAACCCTACGGCCGTCGTCGCCGATGTGGCGATAATTCGTGAGCGCGGCGGTCGCAGGGCGTTGCGTAAAAAAGTCGAAAACGGTTGAAAGCCCGAGAAGGGTTGTGCGCGCAAGACGTGCTTGCGATGGGCAACTGAACGTCGTGGGAAATACGTACAAGGTGTAGACGGAGCAGGGAACGCGGTGCGAAAATGCAAAGTACTCACCAATAGACTGGAGTTCATTTTTCTGGATTTCGTTGGTCGTCGATTGTTGACTTCGAAGTCTTCTAGTTTGTGAAACCAATAAGACTGAATACAAAACGGCACTGAATCGTTATCGCAGTAGCTGCAGTGGACTAGTACTGGCTGTGTCGATCGACAATGCTGTGATGATCGTTTGGACGCCGCGCGGGTATTTATACGGGTTTTCGAAAAAAACGTTTCGACCTTAGTCGCGGGCTCCGGGTCGGCGCGCGGCGGTGGGACTATAGGCGTATGCGGTCGGCGTAGACGCGGAAGTCGCGCCCCGGAGGACAATCCGCGGCCCTGCCCTTTTGCCCGCGACTCGGACTCGCCCAAACCCACTCTCGAAGTCCTCGGTGTATCGCGCCGTGTCTCGCGCGAGTCCTTTCACCCTGGACCGGAGCCGGGGTTATGCGCCGCCGACTCACGTTTTCCACTTGAAAGTATGACCGACGTGATAATGGTCACACGGTCTGGACCCGCGACGGATAGCGAACAAATACTGTTCCGTTACACTCGCGTTTGTCCCGCGGAGTTACTATCGTCGTGCGCACCGCGTTCCATCGTCCGCACGCGGAGTCGGTCTTCTCCGTTTGACGAGCCGTCGCGAAAACCGCCAAACACCGGGCACGATACGACGTACACAACACGTATAAAATATCGTACACATAGGTACTATGTCGCAACTTGTCGCACGGGACGAGTTTTCCTCGTTCGATCAGACATAGGGCCCAAAAAACCGATCTTTCTTCAGATTCATAGTCGATACATAACAATTAGCATGCGGAAGAATTTATTGCGAATCGCATTTTTTCCTCTTCTGAATGTCCAAAAACATAGATTTCTAAAGTCAATCTTTTATGTTGCACTATTTTTCGCATTTCTCTTTATAATTTTAAAAATCGAATACGTTTTGATGAACATTTTGTGTAAATACCTTCTATCATATTTGTCGTAATCGTCATCTGTATATCCTCGTGACGTACGCGCTTTCGGAGGAAAAGTTCTTACTTGTATTTTTATTTTGTGTATTATGTGTTTACCGACTGTACCAGATAAATGCCCGTATCAACCCATCTAAAATGTATTTTAAGTTTTTGGAAACAATTATCGGGGTAAAAATAATATAAGAGAAGACGGAAGATAGTTATTAATAATTTGAATAATAAAAAAAGTTTTTTCAATATTAAAAATAATTTTAAGTGCATTTTCATGGCATTTTTATCATCTTTTTTTTATATTAGTGCATAAAATCGTATTTTTTCAAGGCGATTTTCTTGTGTTTTAGCGTATTTAAAAATCCGGAGCGCAGTTTTAATGTTTAAAGTGAGAAACAAATAAAAATCTAGTTTTCTCGATGAAATGTTCCGCAGGTAAATCATGTAAAATCCGAATCCGGGGAGCTTATTGGTAGCATCTGTTATACCGATCGGAACGATGAGGTAACGCGTGAGTGATACGAGGAATAGATACTTAACAATTCATATGTTGGTATACTCAGACTTTGACGTCAAATTCCAAAGCGACTGCGGGTCAAGTTTGAATTCGGATACATAGCGTTGAAGCGTTGGACATTTATATATTATCGTATTTACGTATAGCCGTTAACGTGTAATTTATGCAAAAAAAAAAATAACATTTATTTTATGTGCGTGTATTCATGTGCGTGTATGTGTGTGTTAATTTTTGAAGTACATTTTCAAGCCTAATAGAATTATAATCAAATGTTATTTGAATAAATCTGTTTTTACTCTCGGCAGATGTTGAATAATTCAATCAATTTAAAATATAATTATAAGTTATTATAGACAGTTATGCGCGGTTGATTTATTGGTATTGATTATTTTCCTGCTATTTATATGATTTTCCAATATATGTTGCGTTTTAATTTTGTATTTATAATATTTATATACATGTATAATCTATATTATAAATTAAATTAAAAAATTACTTACACACTTACTGATCTGTGCCAATTAATTTGAAATGTTGAAGAAAGTACTATGTGTAGATGCACTATGAAAGGATTTTTCGAAAATAGCAATTTTAAGAATCGAAACAGTTAATAAAATGTTTTATTTTTTGGTTACATTAGAAAATATTTTATTATGTTTAATGTCTTGATTTTAATAATAACCGATTAACGTATATCATGCAAATTAATGTGGTATAAATAAATAACAATAAATATTATTAGAATATACAATGATATATACTGATTTAAGATTTATCATTTTTCAATCGAAATGTTTTTTTCATCGAAATTGTAATTGCTTTTATCTAAAATGGTATAATATAATTAAAATATATGTTAACGAAGTTAATCATAATTTATTATTATATTATACCTAACTCATCACATTTCCTCACTTTCTATATCTCCGAGGTACAAGAAATGCATTATAAGACGCTGCAGGTTACAGAACAATTATATATTTTATATTTAAACATTTAATTTCATTTATTTGATAAAATTCTGTTATAAGTTATAACAGTAGAAAATAATAGAGATCTTTTTAACAAACAAAGAACTCTGTACTTACTTGTGATAATAACTCTGATTTTATAGAACATAAGTCGTATTGTCAAATGGCACGACTGCATTAAAACAATATGTCACACTAAATATTGATGAAATAATTTGACGCTTGTTCTTACATATATCTAAGTAAAATTAATTATAAATTAAATATAATCTTCACGTTCACATTTCACACACTTGTTGATTTCAACTTTTTGAATACAGTAAGTTGTAGTTTTTCAAAATGTAAAAGATAAATAGGCTGGAACACGTTTGGTGTACGTTTCAGCGAGATCGAATGTATTTATGTTTTTTCAAACCTCGGGGACCCACTCATGAGTTAAGTTTTTTATAATTCAAACGTTTAAAATATTAACAATTGATCTAGTTGAAAATTGAAATACTATAATATTATGCAACGAAAAAAAAAATATATGTATTTAGAAAATAGTACTAGTAAAATATTTACTGTTTTATAAACGACAATGATTAGTCAGTAAGTGGAGTGGTAGTTATACTTTCGCGTGTTTTAAAAAGGAATCGTGTCCTTAGAAATGTATTCAAAATAAAATGAGTTTGTCTAACAAACTTAACACTCGTGCTGTGTAGGCGCTAGACAACAAGTACACTATGCGTTAATAAGCTCTAAGTGATTTAATGTCCTTCAATTGTTATATTATATTATTGATTTAAATCGGTATGTATGCATACCTTTACGGATTTACCATATTTTATACTGCACCAACAGTTATCATTCCATATGGACATGTTATTATTATTTGCATTAAAAACCTTCACTTTCGATATCATATAGTAGCTCATGTCCACACATTATTGCCAGTAACAATCATGTTACGTATTTCATTTGAGCGTGTAGGACTAATCTCGATTATAGTAACATTTGTATTTATATGTTATATTTTATTGCGCGATTTATCTCAAGTAGAGTCCGACGATAAACAAATACATTTCTATAATAACATTCAATTGATAAACATCATGTTTTATAACAATAACAGTTACCACTTAATAAAATACACAATAATATATTTAAACAACGTGTACGTACTACGCACTGTAATAATATAAATGTTACAATAATATTGTGTTCAAATGTCTAAGTATATAATCCGTGCTCAGTTATAGGCAGTTGCATAATTGTAATTTTAAATTCTAAACATTGGTAGTTTGTAGGTACTGCTCAAAGTATTTTTATACTCATTAACAAAAAAAGAGAAGAAAAAATTACAAAAATATAGTAAATAATTATTTTTCATTATAATAGTATTAATCAAATTGTATTTAAAAAATACATAAAAGTATAGAAAAATAATGAACTAGAAAGTTTGCCAAAAATATAATACAATATAGCACTCGTATAACATGTTAATTTGTTATAGCTTACAAACTATAAGCTAAAACTAAATATTCGATATAAATTGTATTTACTTTCAAAATGCCAACGTGTCTGTTCACCTATTTGGACGGTCCGTATACATTTCTCTCATTGCGTCTCAAAAATCTAACATGATCATTTTCATAAGTACATTATTTTAGCATTATCAGCGAACAGTTTAAAACCAATCTCTGAAAGTCATAATATTTTATACTTTACCTGTAACTCAAGAATTTGAAATTCTAATTCTAATTTTAAAATTAACAGCTAAACTGTATACAATATTGTAAAAGATTTCATCATATTTGTACAGCTCACTAATAGTATATTTTCAAACAGGCGCTTACGATTCATACAAGTCATAGCGAGTTAACTGAATTAATCTGTTCAATGACGAAATGACGTGTGTGAATCAATTACGTATATAGATTAATTATGTTTAGGTATACATTTTAATCTACGGTACGCGCTGACTACTACTCTACACGTCTTGCGAGCATTTTAGTACCCGCGTATATTTATTATACTAAACGCGAAAGTGGCCGTTCGATGACTGCGGGTCATAAAATGTAATTTAATGATTATTTTAGCGAGAAATGAAATTTTATTATGCATAATATTTTGAGCGGAAACGAATAACGCGGTCGAAAGAGACGGCAGTTATATAAAGTGCCTTTGCCGTGTCGTACACGGTGCGGTATGAGCAATGATATTATATTCCTTCTAGTTGTCCGATATCTGTTCACGAGTGTTTTATGTCCGCTGTGCCGTTTGTTCTTCTCCTACACACTGAATGTGTAATAATTGTTTTCGTGGTGACTTTAATATGCCAGATGTTATAATTGGTCCAATGTCGATTTTTGTTTAATATACTCCTCGGTTTTCAACCCTAGAGTTCAATGTGTTCCTGGTGCAATAGCGATTAATAATTTTTTCCAATTTAAAAGCGTACCAAACCCTTTTGGCAATTTCTTGGATTTTGCAGTGTTCTCCGACAATAAAACAATCTATATCATAAATTATAAACCCGTAACCTCAGTGGCGCCTGGTGGTATTTAACGACCCGTAACACTATTGGACTACAATTTAACGTTGGAAATTGCCAATTCTATGTTGTTTTTAAGACATCGATCATCTATTAATTACACATACTCAATCCGATAGATCAAGTGTAACTTCTGTGGATATTAAAAAATACTTGGGAGTTCTTAATTTTCACTCACATACTGAAATTATATGTTTTAAAGCTTTAAAAACGATTGGTTTCGTATTACGTGTATCGAAGGAGTTCAATCTATCGTCTTCATTGAAAACTATTTATTACTCACTTGTCCGTTCACTATTGCATCTGTCCTGCGGGACCCCTATATACGGTTACCAACTCCTGCCAATTAGAAAGTGTTCAGAGACAATTTTTATCTTCTGTGGATTTTATATTAAAAATAAATCATCCTACTCGTAATTATTCCCTAGTTATGGCGGAACGTTGTCTCGTCTCATCGGCAGACAAAAAATCTGACGCTAACTTAGAGTTTTTGCGAAAGCTGATTGATGGTCGTGTTCATTCTCATTCTTTACTTCCGTCGGTCAATTTTAAGGTACCTATCCTCGCACCACTTCATACCGTGTCCGTCATGTAGTTCCTGCACACACTATACTAATTATAGCAGAAATAACCCTTGGACCGTATGATATAGTTATCTAACGAGAGCGCCGCTCATCAATAGTTATGGAATTAGGGGCGTTACCTGATTATTGTTTGTTGTATTTTTCTTTATATACATACTTGCGTATTTAATTTGTAGTAATTATTATTGTTTTATTCATAAATATTTGTATGTATTAAATTGCTGTTCAAGGCTTTGCCCGTTAGTAAATATTATTAATAATAATAATATCTCGTCACATATGTTGTACGACTTTCGAACACGGAGCTGTGTGAAAAATGTTAAAATAGTTGTTACAATAACGATTACTGTCGCGGTTTAGTCGTAGACATTTCATACAAGCGTGTATATGTAATCATTTTAATAAAGGTTACAATATTATTATCATACAAAAGTGTCTCATTTTACACGCTCGGCACACTAATAACTCGTGTAAATCGAATCTAATTTGCATAATATATACGTGTACAAACACTGAACGCAATGTTCTCCGAGAATCGGAAGAAATTATTCATTCGATCGCGCGACAGTGCACACAAGTGCAGAACGCGTGCGCCATGTACCTGCGCATAAATTACGTATATAGTATATAATGTGGACAGGAAAATGCGCAAAGACTTTTCCTACTGGCCACGGTGACTGCATCGGCACCGCATTTCGAGACGGGTCCTGCTGCAACGGCGCGCGGTGGGCTGTCGGCAACAGACACGTATAGCGCGCAGGATATACGAACACGTGTTCATATTCACGAGTTCGCAGGATATAAGCGCAGCTAGGGGAGGGAGGTGGGTGGGTTCATTCCAAGGAGAGTTGACGGGAGATACAGTAATATTATGATACGACGACGACGGCGCGCGAGGGCGGACGGTCGAGCGTCAAGAAAAAAGATCGTTGCAACGCGTCGCATTCTCTTGCAAAGTGCATTGTTATGTATATGCACCTCGCCGATCGACGTGCGTGCGATGTACATGCAGGTAACAGGTATCTGGTATACTGCAGGTATACGTACACAAGTGACGTCGTCGGTCGCGTATGTACCTATAACGTGTTGGTATACACCTTTTGCCGCGGTACATGCGATATCGGCGAATACAATATTATAATACACGACGATATTAAATAATAATAATAATATTATCTTTTCGAATATTTCCAACTATACCCGTGTCGTACGGGGGCGCGCCGCGATTGCGGTTTTCATTTCTTTTACGCGTTTTCATTACAACATACTGTCGCCGTTACAGCTGGTATACGCATGCAACTATGTAACGTAATACGCAACACAAAACTATGTCGTACAACAATGAAGCCATTAATTCATGCGGACTTGGCATGGTTTTTGCATTCGAATGAGCGTCGACGCACATGGGTGTTGAACTAGGACATTTGGACGTAACCGTTTGGACGTCGAAAAAAAAAAATATAATCATATCGTATCGTTTATCGTCCATCCCCCGTTTACCTTATCACGTAAGTTAATATTTTCATGATTCTATAGTTCTATTAGATTAGTTGATTATGTCTAGCATACCTGCATTATAGTCCGTGTAGCCGAATCCTACCTACGAAGTATTATCCATCCGACGACAGTATCAAGGGTAGTCTGACACCGTGACGTATTCATGCTCGCTTATGCCTACGAAATACTGTGTTGCCGTGTGCTCCGATTTCGATTTAACACCGCGAGTTTTAAACCATCCAACCACTCCGGAGTCGGCACTCGTAGTCTCGTAGTAAACCATCGACCGCATCGTTAAAATCTCAACGTATTGGTAACACACAACATTATCGCTAATAAAAACTACAATATAAATGTTAATCACTCGAGTACGTTTTTTCGTATTCTAATCAGATGTCAACCAGCAGTTTCGTTATTTCCGTCACCTCCGCACGCTGTTCTAACGCTGAACGTCCGTATATTCTAAAACTACACTGACGGAAAATGTTATTGAAAATGTCAATGTGACTGAAATGACGGACCGGACCGTGGGGTCTATCGACTGAAATGGACGACAAAACGCCATATACCTTGCGGAATATTCCGTATTTGAACAGTGCATTTTCGCACGACAACGTTCGAAACGGTACCGGGGAAAATGTCAAAATAAAACGATAACCGGTCGCGGTCGTGCCCGGCCGGCAGGCCCCGATGAACGTATCCGGTACCCGCCGTGTGCCGTATACGCCTACGTCATCCCCCTGCACGAGTGTTGGATACATGCGACCCGGCACTCTCTCCCTGGCGCGCCCTAGTGCGTACGTACACCGCTTTTCACGAGACTCGTTCAACCCCGCGGAGGATCCATTTCCACGCGTAGATTGTGTGAACCCCGTGAGCCGGTGGACCCGTCGTCCCGTTCGCCCCGACGCAGGGTGATATATCGTCCAATATCCAACGACGCGAACGTTTCCCCGGCGGCCATTATTACGGCTGTCGCCCCGCGGTCCCTGTTCTCCGCAGCCGCGGCGCGCACCCCCACGCACGCCACCCCGCGGGGCGAGAGTGACGTGACGTCACGCGTACGTCGCACCGTACGAGGCCGCGACGGTTTGTTACCGTGTACGTCCGCCGCACCGTTCGCGCTCCGAGGACACGTGCTATATTGTACCCGTCGTGTGCAGTGTCGGTGCGCATAACATGGCATTAATTATTATTAAAACGGGGCCGGGAACGTACGATTTTTCGTACCGAGCACGATCAATTTTACGTAAACCTTTGCGGCCCGCGGTCGATTCGGAAATGTACTCAAATGTGTCGTACACGTAGATGCGATCTGCGTTTTTCCGCCGAGTACAAATCGATTCTACGCGGGTACGACGTTCGTTTACGTAATGGTAACGCTGTTATTGCGACTTCATCGAATACGATTTTATTACACTCGGGTGACCGTAAGAATAAAATAAAAATACGGGACACTTCAAAAAATAAATAAATACATAAATGTGACGTATAATTTTTAATTGCACGCAGTATGCATTTAATATACAACTGATAACATGCATACATATTGCATTTATCACGTAAACCTATTGTGCGTGTCGAGTACAGATTGTGTACTACAAAAAAAAAGAAAAAAAAAGTACATATAGTAGGTCCATAAATACAATTTTATTTCGATATTGAAGTTGAATTGATTAAATATTAAGATTATTCGTTATATATCTTATATCATATAACTTAAATATCAAAATACATGAAATTATAATACTATTATGTACGGTTTTACGTCGCTGGAAGCAATGTGACGTAGAAATTATGGTCAAAACAAGAATTAAAAAATATCGCTCATATAAGTATAGATTCTAATATCCTATTGAATAACGTCACACAAAAATATCGTATTAAATCATTTTTTTTTTTTTGTGAAGTAAATTTCAAAATTTATAAATAAACAACTGTAAGGAAAAAGACGACATGGAACAGACTTTTGAAAATACGTGACAAAATGTGTCCCTTATACATTTTGTCGTGACAACGGGACGCAAAGTTGAGATACGGGACGATCTGGTATAAAACGGGACGTACGGTCACCGTAAATTATTACACGCTTATAAATCTCGAGGTGAACCCTTAACTTTCTGTATTATTTTTCTGAACTTTTTCGTACTCGGCACCGACTTCTTGGTGTTCGTTTAAATATTATACACGACCCATCGTGTAGTACAGTGGTTCCCAACCGGGGGGGAATTCCCCCCTAGGGGGGAATGTATGTGTTGCTTGGGGGGAATTTAGTGATGATATTTCAAGAAATATTTTATTTATAAAATTGAAAACAATAAATTAGTTTTCGGACGGTAGCCTATTGATAACAATTTTACGAGTATTTTATAATGATTGACCTATGCAGGTAATGTAATATTAAAAGGTAGGTATATACAACATTACAAATGGGATTAATGCACGGAGAGCTTTTTCTGTCACTTTTGGATAAGAGTTGATCATTAATGGCCAAAATTCCATTAAAGATTGAAACTTTCTTCACTTTTTACCACCGATAATGACGATGAAACATTGCCTGAATCAATTAGGACTGAAATTGTTCAACATTTAACTGCCATAGAGCCATAGAGGACGAATTTGAACGATACTTTTCAGAAATCAACGGAGATGATTTGGACTTAGTGAGAAATCCATTCAGACTGCAAGTTGAAAAAATTCCTGATGAATATCAGGATCCATTTTTGGAGCTTAAGACGGATTCAAGTGCAAAAGACATATTTGATGAAAAATCTTTAATGGAATTTTGGCCATTAATGATCAACTCTTATCCAAAAGTGACAGAAAAAGCTCTCCGTGCATTAATCCCATTTGTATCTACGTATCTTTGTGAATCTGGTTTCTCCACACTTTTGCAAATAAAAAGCAAACAAAGAAATCGATTGGATGTGGAAAATGATATGCGTTGCGCGTTGTCAAAAATATCTCCAAGGATTATGGACTTGGTGAGGAAAAAACAATCTCAAATTTCTCATTAAATTTTTTCTAGTTTTCTCCAAAATTGTAATCAAAAATTTAAAAATAATATTATTAAGACATTAAGATTAAGTTGATTTATATTTTATTTTTAGAATGATGAAAAAATATATGTCATTATTTAATAAAAAATAATTATTTCGTATCATTAAAATAAAATATTATTAAGATTAAGTTGATTTATATTTTATTTTTAGAACGATGAAAAAATATATGTCATTAGTTAATAAAAAATAATTATTTCGTATCATTAAAACAAAAAAAAGGTCTTTTTAATTCTAATTTAAAGGGGGGCATGGGATTTTTGAAAATTTACAAGGGGTGCGTAGAATAAAAAAGGTTGGGGACCACTGGTGTAGTAAGTGTTGGTGTACGTATAATATGGCACGTGCGCCCGCGTGATATAGGACCGGAATTCCGGAAATATTCGATTTTTCGCCCCCACACACGCTAAATTTCCAATAAACGTTTGTTAAACACGAGTCGATTTGGAAACGTACTCAAATGTGTCGCATACCATCGGTGTGATCTAGTTTTTTCCGTACGAGCCGAGGAGCACAAACCGTTTCTAGGCCGCGGGTACGGCGCACGTTCGTTTACGTTAACAGTAACGCTGTTATTGCGACTTCAACGAATACCCACTGTTCTATTGCGCGCTCACAAATGTCGTGGTGCACACTTAACTTTCCGTACCGCACGCAACATCTTAGGCCCTGAACCGTGAACTGCGTTGTGCGCAACACGTCCCGTAACTTGTTTATCAGAAAGATGCTGAGAATAAATATCGTCTGTATCATTGTTACGCCGTGTTTGCGAACAAAGGTTTTTAAAATATCGCCTCGGAGGAAAGATTTCGTCATCAAAAGTTGTCGAAAGTTCGTCACTTAAAAGTTTGAACCCTCGCCAGAATCACCCGGTATACTTGTAGGTACCCGTGCACGTTCGCCGCGCGTATTCTCACCGGCACGAATCGAAAACCTATGTTTGCCACCCTTGTTTGCGTATGCACTACGCTCATACTTTGTTATTCGCGTACTTGTAATATATTATATACATACAGTGGGACCTCGATGAGTCGAAATTCAAGGGAAATGTAATTTTTTTGACTTATTGAGGTTTTCGACTTACTAAGGTTTTCGAGTTACCAAGGTTTTAGAAAAAAAATTCGACTTAAAGAGTTTTCAAAATGTATGCATTAAAGTTTTTAATTATTATACATAGGTATGTACAATGAAAAAAATGTGATTAAATAGCTTATTTAATTAAAAAAAACTATCACGAAAAAAATATTTTGATAAATGTGTACAGTGTTGCAAATTTATAATAGATAATTTGTTATCTTAATTTGACTTAAAGTTTGAGAACACATGCTATTATCAACAGTATTTTCTATAGTGTTTACAGCAGAGTACACTTTATCGTCCACATTACTTAGTTGTTCGGTGAATGTTCTTAGCAATATGTTCTCACAAGCCGATTAAACAAATGTTTATAAAAATTATCCGTCATTATTCGTGTATATTCGGAGCACAGAATGTTCGAGTTATCTATAGTTTTTCTTTCGAGTAATCGATGTTTTCGCATGGGAAAGGAATTTTTTTCGACTTATTAAGGTTTTCGACCTATCGAGGTTCGACTTATCGATGTTCAACTGTATATATACGCATTATACGAAGGCAGTGCGCGTACATAAGTCACGTTAATATTATAGTGTGCAGTGTTGTCGCGGTACGCGTGTGCGTGCGTGACTGCATGTTTATATTTTGGTGGTTGAACCGAAGAAAAACACAAAACTGTGCTTGTAGAAAAAAAAGCATCTTTTTTATACCTACCCCACACACTTTTCTCCGCGTTGCTTACATTTCGTATAACGCGCTTTCGCGTCGTCAGAGTGGTTGTCAAAAAGTCTTTTTCGCCGATTCTCGTTTCAATATAACACGCGGTACGATATCGTTTACACGGGTTACACGTATAACACATTATTCGAGGAGCATTGACATTTTTTTAACGCGAAAACTTATGTAATATAAATTGCGGGGAACAACCGGCAAGATATTGGCTTTAAGTGCGAATAATTTATTGAGTTGGTCGTTTTAATTTATATGCATTTTCAAAACACGATAAATCATCGCGTACGATTCTGACGTTTAAATAACGAAAAATGGTGGAGTATGAATGGAACATTTCATCGGTTTTGAACACCTCGTCTATAGTTAAACCGTTATGTACATTGTAAACGTATTTTTATTTTTTTTTATAAGTTACGGTTTAACATTTTAGAAAAAAAATTGTTTATATATCCGTTGAATATTAATCAACTATAAACGTCAATACAACAAACTAGCCGAGTCGAAACTTCCGCATTTTAAACACAGTATATGTGAAATTAGGTCACACATGGATTAAGATTTATTTTGCGTACAGGCCCCTAGACTTTAAATTAATTAGTTTATCAAAAGATATTTAAACGATTTATGGACTATTTAACATTATTTCTTTGATTTTTTTTTTTTTAGTTCCTTCATATAAATTATATAATAAGAAAAACTGCTGAGAAAATCGACTAGTAATCTGTTAAATAATATTTGAGAGCAATTTATTTAAAAGAAGTTGTACGTTGTTTGACATTTTTTATAAGATTTACTAATTAATGACTATTATTATATTCGTAGGATATTCAATCACTTTTTCGTATTTTAAACTTTTAAACCATTATATAATGAACTTTCGTTAGGAAAGATGTTAAAAAGTTAAAAATGAATCTGTTAAAACTATCCTAAAATTTGATCACAGAAAAAAAACAACTATTATTAAAATGAACTGAAAATCTAAAAATCAAATTTTATAATTAGTATAAAAATATTAAAACGAGTTAAATTAAATAGCATATTTACAAAAGGTTTTTAAATAACAATTTACATACATTTTCATAACCAAACGATAAAAACAATTAAGATATACCTATTTATTTCTAAGATAAATTGTATAAGAACTTTCTGAATAATTATATAATTCTTATATGCTCTGTACAAAGTGACCCACCGATTATTTGCTGTGATAGTGAAGATATTGAATTTTTTTTTTTATTTTACTTACAGGGACAAGAACTACAAATATTCCATGAATTAAATCTATTAGTAAAATAGTTAAAAAAAAATAATTTTCTATTTTAATATTATTTTCGAAAAATTTTCGAAATTTTCTGGTAATTAATAATATTATTAAAATCATGAAAATAAAATGTCTAAACGTCAACAGATTATAGAAAATAATAAAATAAAAATAGTTTTTCTAATTTTTTTACCAAAACATTAAATCCAATTAAAATTTGAAATATATGAATTATTTTTCCCTATGAGTCTTATAAAAAACAGAATTTGAATATCTTCATTATCTCTGGGAATATCGCGATGGGTAACCCTTGTTGGGCTTCCCTGTATGGAGCATTAGTAATTACAGCATATAAATGCTACAAAACTATTTAAAAAGACGTTATACTTTTTATTTTAAAATTTTAGAAATAAATACGTATCTATTTATTTCTAAACCTTAATGTTTTCAGTCATTTGTTTATGAAAATTAATGTAAATTCTTATTTAAAGACCTTTTGTGAAATATGGTAAAACAACTTTTATGGTGTAGAACATTGTTTTTTTGTGTTTAGTTATTAATTAGGATCAAGTCATAAAGTAAAAAATCTTCAAACATTTGGTAGCATGAACCATAAAAATGTTAACACGCTTAGCAACGATAATGATATTATGAATACTCGTTGGATTTAATGAAAAACACAATAACATTTTACCATGGCAAAATGAAATTGTTATTTGTATTCTAAGGTTTTCCCGTCCATGATTGGTTTCGATCGATTGTCAAATCGGTAAAATTGATAAATAATTATATTATTTTCTTACACAAAACTTCAATACGGGTGTCCGCCGGCCTTCACTAAAAGTCAGACAAATTCCACAACAAAGACCGCCCAAGATGTGTGTAACGTCAATCCATAGTCTTATAAAAAAAAAAATCCTCCGCATTTATATTATATTCTGACCGGGTCGTTGCCAGGTTATTGGTACTTAGACGAAATAAATATTATATAGTCATGAGTATCTATGTATAAAAAAATAGATAAGTGTTCGTATATCTAAAAAAAAAAAAATCAAACGTTCCCGCGACAACAATATCTATTCACAGTTTCGAATCCGCGAAAATATTCAAATGATGGATCGCGTAATTTAGACATACGAATATTATATATTATGATGAAAACGTAGTGAATATTATAGAATCCGTGCGACGACGAAATTAAAACCGAAACTAATGCATCAATGTCATGGCAGCGGCTGAATACGTATTATCGTGAAAATATTCAATTTTCTTTCGATTTTCGTTTTCTACCAACTGAAAATTGGTGATTCGTCCGCAGCTGGTACGTTGCGGGTATACGTGGTTACGATAAATTGCACAGCACGATAATATTCGTACTCGTTTAAATGGCAAATACACACGGTTCTGGCGTAATACGTTTCTAGTTCAGTGTGAATTTGAGAAAAAAAAAAAACGCGCACAAAAAGCTGAAACATAACCTTCTGTAGCCTCCAGGTGCACACGGTATACATTTATGTATTTAGTTTGACCGTTTTATTCGGACGTGTTCCTCAAATATATATTACGTTATATTAAAACTACCTGTACCCGCGTGCACAATACACAATTATTATTATTACCAACTATCGTTGTTATCGTATGTATCGTACACATGTGCATTTTCGATGCATATGTCGACTGTAAAGTACGTGAAATATACAGAGTAACCCTCGCGGAGGTCGTCTGGTTCTCGCCGAATCGCCAATCACCTCCATAATAATAACACACGTACGTACCATATAATATAATATGTGTGTACAGGTACATGGTGCGACCGTGACGGATTTAAGTGCGTGTCCCGTATCGTACACACACGCGTCTCGTCGGTAATTATATTGTTGTCGAGACCGATTAAATACGAGAACACGCAAAACAATTGTTCGACCAGAAGTGGATTTTTTTTTTTTTTGCGTTTTTATCTCGCTAGACCAGCGCTCTATCGCGTCTTCCGCGTGCGTTCGAAATGATAAAAATTATTAATTGCGACGTACAAAACGCGTGGGCGTGCGCGGTACACATGTTATCGTTTTACAGAGTGCGGTCCGCAAACCGTACTGGTAATCTGATATTACTATGCGCGCGTCAAACGCAATTTTAGCGTGAACGCGTGAACCGACGAGTGGACAGTACGCATATAAATAATATACTGGTGCTGCAGGCTATTTCGCGAGACGACAATCAAAGCGCTTTCAGTATACAGCGTGCTCGGCGTGCTATTGCTATACTAGGCTTATAACTCGGTACGATATTCACGGGACCCGGTCGTTTCGCGGCCTCCATCACTCCGACCGTAGTGATGTAAAGATCGAAATATTGCTAGAAAACGTTTTTAAAACCGTCAAATCGGTTGAAAAAATTTAAGATAAAATTGCAGTATTCACTCCGTTAAAATGGATTTGTTAGAAAACGAGAATATTGCATTATGTAGAAATCGTCCAATCCTATGGCTGTATACTTGAAACATTTAGATTTTCGGAGTGTATATGCAACAATGGTCTGTCATCGCATATACCGAGGATGGAGGTCGTTCGTATATATTGTCCGCCGAGGTGTATACGTTCTTTAACAACTCAACGATCAGCAGATAAATTGGGATGTACAACGTTGATTTTTGACATTAGTCTAAAGTAGGCAAGTGCACTCCACGGTGTTGCCGAAGTAATTAATACACCCTCCGAGGTCGGTTTCCGACTAATTATAATATTGCTATTATCATTATGCATGCACTCTACACGTTAAACGACTATTGGTAAAAGAACGAATCTGAAAAATCGACTGGTTCCCTGTTAGTCATGAGAGAGAGAGAGAGAGAGAGAGAGAGAAACAACTAGAACAACTTAATGGATAATAAGTAATAACTATCACTATATTGTTGTTACAGGACAAAGCTTTCCTGAAACACACACACACGTGATATTGTACACTATGTGACGCGTAGGTGCTAACACGTCCTACAAGTACGACCGTGTAGTACAACGGGGAAACTTGCATGTCGTCGTGTCGGGAGAAACATTTAAAATTTAATTTTTTTGCTAATATCATGGTTTACGAAATCGCGCGGTTGTAAGAGAGTAATTATGTGTTTCACGATCGTGGTTCTTGTATTATTACATAATATACGCTATTGTGTGTTTAAGTTCACTGTTTAAAACGCAACGTCGATAAATACGCATAAATGCATAATAACTCGATAATAACAGTAGCCGCGAGATAGAACTTTCTACACTATACATTGATTGGTGATTATACATGAATAAATTAATTTGGAGACTTGGTACGGGTTAAAATAAACAAGCTTTTAATATCGTATCACCTGTTATTTGTTTACTATTCAAAAGCAGCGTGTGGAAAAATCCGAAACATAATTTCCAGGACATTTAACGACGAATTTATGTCGTGTATTAAATGGAATATGCGGTAGGCAACTATATTAAGTTGTCATACTTTTGTGAAAATAGCCCTACACTTAATACAGTTCATTTTGAACAAATATAGCAAACATGTTATTGTAATAGTTGTGAATTGAATATTTGAACTTGTGAATAGTTAAAAAAAATGCATTGAATGAATAAAAAAAAATTATTCCATTATTTCTAGTGATTTACAAATTCAAAAATGTGATTTACAGTTATTTTAATTGTTTTGCATTATTGTTTACAATCCGTTCGAAATCCATTGGATGCAGTAGTGAAGAGGGAGCAGCTCGAAGTACTTTTTTTTTTTTAATTTAAAACATTATCTTTTCATTATTATTTATTATTATCGTTTACGTTGTAAGCGAGATTAACTTTATAGTTGGGTTGTATCCGATAAATGAAATTTATCCTCATCGATTTTCCATTTTTTTTTTTTATTTCCTGAACGTTAAATTAGGTTTCACTTATCACTCGACATGAACTTGGTGTGTTTAGTAAAACCAACTACACGGACAACCTCATACAACAACTATATTGAATCAGTATCCATTAAATCATTGGAAATGAATTATTCAAACGGATAATAGAAACAGTATTGTTTCATAAAGGACTAAAATGTACTTGAATCAATAAATGTACATTTTTATATATCGCGACCGGGCTTTTACGATAATTGCATAGCCCCGTCGGATGATAAAAAAAATGAACAAAAATTATTTTTCCCCGATAACGTTTCGGCTCGTCGAACAACATTACGAGCTACACTATTTTTCGCGAGCTTTTCAAATCACGTCATAACGAATAGTGCGTACCGACCACACGCGAATGTGTACACGGGACTGCTCGTCGGGGAACGATGCGCTTATTCTCCTCGCACACCGATGAGATATAAAAGCGTTGTGTTTTTCGGGAATTCCGCGAGCACGCATAATTTGCTCGTGTTTACCGCGGGGTTAACAGAGTTCGTGTTTCACGCGCTTAAACGTCTGCCGAGCAAATAAATAAAATGACCGCGGTTCCGTAAGAGTTGTGTCGTAATAATATCGACAAACGAAATCGACGTGAATGATCATGTCTTTGATGAACGTCGTGTCTCCGTAGTACGCGAGACCAGGCGGTTATTGTACGTGCGCGAAAATTCTACGTCGGGCGGCAATATTGTTTTAAAATTCGGCCGCGTATCGTCCACAAGAATATTTTGTAGAAAAAAAAGGTGCTAATTATTTTTATTTTAAACCGATCACAATAGCTGGGATTTTGAAAATCCGGATGTACATCCGATAACTCATGTTTCACCGTGAAACATTGTTTTTCAGTTGTTCTCCGTAAATAATTTATTCATCGTATGCACCCATCTGATCACATCATTGGTACACGTCGATGAGACGAACGACGTCGTTAGGATTTCTATTTTATTCCATTTCTACACCGTCGGATCTTAATAATTATTATTATCGTACACACGTTAATTTAAACGAAAATCGGTTGTTGCGAAGCAACACTTAACTTCCACCCTTCCGAGTTTAACGTGAGCTCCAATATAGATTTTTGAATATCGGAACAAGAACATAAAACGGAAAAGCGTAAGTCTGTGTGATATTGTCACGTTATTAATCCCGTTAATCGACCGCAATGCCCTTTGTCGCCCCTGAAACGGTGACGACGTGTGACCCGCGGTTTTCCCGTACGGATATTCGATTTGATTTGCCACGTCGCGTCGAATCACGAGAGCAAGGAAATAGGCACGAGACGTGCGAAACACTTAAATGGATGGGTGGGTAGGATGAACATTTGGGACGGCGACTATAATTCCACGTGAAAAGTGGTGCGGAAAACAAAAAAAGCGCACATCACACGTGTTCACATATAGTTGGACCTTTTATTTAATGAAGTTTATACATAAACGAAACTCTCTACGCAACGAATTTCATTTAAGGTACTATGACATTGCCATTAAAAAACATTTCTGAATTAATTTTAAACCATTATTATTTCATAGTCATTATATAATAATATATTTTTTATTTCGAAGCTTTCAAAAGTAGGTGTAGTATGGCAATATTAAGTTTTGTAAACAACAAATGGTTTGTGGCCACACTACCCAGGGTGCCCCACAGTGGTTTACAAGCAGCGATATCTCACGTGTTAATAGAGATAATAAAATTATATTTTTATGAACAAAGGACATTTTGTTGACAATAGTTTGATGGACATAAGTGTAAATTATTAAAAAATTTAAAAATTTAATTTAATTTTGTTACTTTTGTGTAGTTTGAAGATATTCATTTTATAGGGCTTCTTTTCCCGAAAATGTCGATGGCTCAACTTTCAGTTTTCATTTGGTTCATGATTTTTAAAAATTATTTTGATTTACTAAGAAAAAATCTTAACTATTTCACCTAGTCAATTTTTCGATTATGTTGAACCGTCGAAATTTTAAGAAAAATAAGCCCTATAAAAGAAATTGATAAAAGTTATAAAATAAAAAGTTAATTTTTTAACCTCTTTAATAACACACTTATACTTACCAAACGGTCTGTGTAAATCCCAGTGAAACACACTACATTAATTGTTGTCGATCATAATGTACTTGAAATACAAACAAGGTACACACTATTATCAGTTTTCACTGTTATCAATATTATTAACTAGTTACTATTTTACAATATTATTATTACTAGTATACATATTACACTATTTGCATACATTTCGCACAATAAAAACGTGTGTTTAGGTGAAAAAAAATGTATTTATTTTGACAACATTTCTATTTAACAAACTGTTTTTCATCGAAGAACCGTCGAGTTCGTTAAATAGAGGTTTTATTGTTTAATATGTACGTCGTGTGCAACCTTGAACTGGCAAAAATGTACATGTAAATTTATCCTAATTTTAACGGGATGTTATAGTACGGAACATCCCTATGCTGTGGCCGTGCCGACGTATACGTAGTGTAATCTAAATACATGGAAATGTATATATATAATGACAGTTTGTATACGAATAAATATTTAAACAACTACACAGGGGTCGTAACGAGAATTTTTGGAGCTCAGTATGGTAATAAAATGAAACTCCACGCGCCCTATATAGAACGGTGGATTGCATCGAAGTTGATTTGCAAACGTCTGACGTAAAAGTTGAACGGACAATTATATAGTGCGCTTTTATACTTACAAAAGCCTGTCCGGTGAGATACTAGAGATGTCCCGGTCGGACGTTACTATACAGGTTCCAGGTGGTAGTCGTATTAATTGTTTAAACTTGAAAACGAGTTGTTGCATTCAAAATAAAAACGAATGTGACCGAAGGTGCGTAAGGTATACAAGAATACCTACTACCTATTAATAAAAGTGACAATTATTTTTTTATCTGAAATCAATCCAATGATGGTATAATTAGAATAATTATTATTTCAATTTTTACCATTCATTTATTTTTACTTTTTTTATTTAACATAAACCAACAATCTGTTACATGTAAGATGAATTGTATTTTATTTATTTTCCTAAAAAATGTATTTTTAATAAATATAATACACATGATTTATATTATATACAATTTCTATTGATAGATTTACATCATATTGTATGTTAAAATTATTTTAACTATAAATCATTTATTAATGCGAAAAAAACTCATCTTCCACTAATCCAAGTTTATATTTTAGAACATCAAATATTTTTGAGTATAGGAAACGAGTGTGAAACGAAAAACTATAAGTATTTATTTACGATTTTTCCATAAAATTATCGAAGAACACGATGAATTCGTTTTCAATTATTCCATTATATGAAATGCAAGGAAATAAAAAAATATTTTTTACTTTTGACTTGTATAGGTAGGTAGATACTATTTGTATCCATGAAAATGTGTTGTAAATAATATATCATCGTCCGCAGAATCTGAATGTGAACAGCGACAGGTCATTAGTGTTTCGTTTTACGACTGCGCCGACTGTCTAGTGTCTGTTTTAATACCTACACGTATTGCAAATTAACATTCATGCAATTAAACATTATTCATATCGTATACATGTAGTATATGAGCTTATTAACTTAAAATACAATTATTATAAACGTATAGGTATGTTTTAAATGATGAATGATGTATTCTTGTTACACGATAATCCCTATATTAAGTGTATAGTAAATATTATTATAATAATGTTCAACAGAAATGTACCGCATACGAGTATCCTTAAAAAGTAAAACACAAACCCAAAATGTAATAACATTCACCGAACACGAACAGACTTAATATTATATTGACGTTGTATAACATATTTTTTTAAATGTCAAAACTATTTTTAGTTTTTTTAAATAAAATTAACATAATGCGGTGTATTGATTACAGCGGTGGCCCCTGTTCTCGACACAGCATATAGCTAACAGAAAGCAGTGTTAAATAAAATGTGTACGGCGTTTGTATGCAAATTATCTAAGAACGAGGCCTATATGATTTAAACGACGGACGGAAAGAAGGAACGATAAAACATATTTTGTCATATGCTTCTATCGCACATGAATAAATAAATCGTTTTTCCTTTTTAGATTCTCTTTTGTAGTTCGACCCAGCGAATTATATGCATATACCTACTGATGCTATCCTTGACTCTTGAGTGCGGATCCAATTTCCAATTTGATACTGTTAATAGAATAATGGAAAACAATATGTACGACCTATACGATCACACTACCGTCTATATATACGAGCGCTGTTTGCTGGCATTTTTTCACATCGTTCGACAAACACTCCTCTTTGCTGTGCCTACACGCCGATGACGACGTCGTTCCAAAGACGATATAAATCCAATGGCAACTTAGAAAGCAATCAAAAACACGGTTAACATTTTATAAATTACATTTCCAAGTCGTTACTTTGTCTGTGTAGGTATACGTAAGATAGGTATAATAATTCGGATGATGGAAAACTCAACTTAAGCCATTAACTTATCTCGGGCCGGTATAGAATCAATCCCAACAAAGGAGATAAATGACCCCTTGTGAAACACCAGATGTGGCCACGCGAAGCGTTGGAGAAAGAGTGCCAGCAAGGACCTACGGACCGGGTACCTACACGAGGTGGTATGTCACGTGTCAATGTAAAACTGTTTATGCGAAACGAATAGAAATCGTATGCAAAACGCGCGTGTACTCACCGACGATCGTTGCACACGGCCAAGTTTACAAATTTAGTGTTAACCATGGGGGTTCGTCAATATCGTCGGTGTACAGCGATTTATCGGTTAAAGCGAAAACAAGAATAAGATAATTATTATAAAAGTGGTGCACAAATAGTGTATAATACTGTGGCGTACAGCATATCAAAATAAATGTACCGAATTAAAATCAGACAAGTACGCACCTTGACGGTTGATTTTTTTCCACCAACTATAATTACTGTTCACATTGTTTATTAAACCGTATGTTGCTATTAAATCACCGATTCGATATATCGCTGTTATTATTTATTATTTTACTTTGAGATGGAGGGGGGGGAGTCTCCGTGACGTAATCCACGCAATTAGGTGCCAGAAAATTACTATTTACAATGATTATTAAACCGTATGTTACTATAAATTAGCAATTCGATGTATCACTATATTATTATTATACTGTGAAAGAGTGGAGGAGAGGATTGGCCGTGACGGCGGTGGTGGCGGAAAAAGAAATTATTTCCTCGAACTAGAACAAAACATCGATCGATACCAATAAAAAAATATGACTTTTATTCATTCGAAAATAAAAGAAAATGGAGCTCAATCCCCAATTGTTGTCTTGTTTTTGACATTAAAATAATATACACATGCGATTGCATAAATTACTTAATATGTCTATTTATTAAAATTAATCAAGTTTTCGACCATACACATTCTAAAATTGATATCATGCGACATATAGCAACTTGTTTGTATGAACATGAAAAAAAAAATGTTATTTAAATATATTATATCAAAGTAAAAGTTAATTAGATTTAGTTTTTTTGTGATATTGCATCGGGAAGTTTTTTTTATCTGTAAAATATGTAGTACAAGACCATACCTATATAATAACGTTAAATTAAATAATGTGGAAAATATAGTTTAAATGAAAAAAAAAATATCGTAAATGTGCTTCCTAAATAAAATTAAACTTATTAAAAATAAATTGTACTTGCAAATCAAAATTTTGTTTCTCACTTATTATTACGTTCAAAAGTATGATAAATATTTTAAAAAGATTTAGCATAACTGGTATATTTTTTAGACCTTAGAAACACATATTATATGTATTCACTACTCATTTACTTATGTAAATACAGTATTATAGACATTTTAGAGATATATTCATGTAAAAGTTCGATAAGTGGTCACAACACGAACGCGGTTAAGGACTAACTTCATTTTAATAACCATGCTTGATTAGTGTTAAATCAACATTCGACCGTTTTCGTTGTTTAAGAAGTCTCTAAAAGTTTCAAATCACAGTGATCTAGCAATCACGGTGTCTTTTTGTTCATGGTCACATTTCATGAATATCTGTTGTTTTTTTAATTCTAGTATCGAGAGGGATACTCGTAAGCTATAAATTCAAAGTCATCGAATAAATAATAGGTACACTTACAATTTATATTACTATACGGTGCATTGTGAACTGTTTTAGTATTTTAGATCAATTTGATTTAGTAACCTTTATCTATGGAATATAATTCTTACACGGACGGAAACTATACTGATTTTAAGGTTTTTGAAAAACAATCTTCTTAAAATTTCGGATTAACCCCTATAACCACCCTTTATATACGTAGTACAACGAATACTAAAACATTGTACACTTTATCCAAACTCGATGTCATTGCGTATTTCTGCCCAAGTTCGTCCGGTCGCGTTCCATGTTGCACAAAGTAATTAAAGCTATAAATTAAACAAATTTTATAAGACCGCAACCTTATATAGCTTCACATTCATCCCGGTCGGTGGTGCCAATTTATGACCTTACGCACGACCTATTAGAGTGGAGCGCCAGCGGCGTATTCGGGTTTTTTTTTCACTCCCGTCGAAATAAAATTAAATATCCGCAAAAAGAACGGGGCGAGGAACCGGTAGTCTTGATTTTCGGAAGTCGCAAAAAGGGCGGCGAGGCATGGCGAGATGGAGACAAGCGGGGAAAATCGACTATACGATACGGTGATATTCGTCTAATCAATAATAGAATCGTATTCTTCTCGCAGTGCCCGTGCGTTTGCGATGACGGACGTGGCCGGTGCATCACGAGTGCATTATTGTTATAACGTGCAGCCACGACGATGCGATGTGTAACGACAGATGAAAAACGTAAAAAACAACGAATAAACGAGGACGAAAAAAAATCGTTTTCCGTGTGCCTCACTCGCTGCGCGTCAACTGCTGCGCGACCGTAGCCCACGCGAACGACCATAATAATATTATAATGGCATACCTATATTATATTGTAATAGCCGAGCTCGTAACGAAATCGCACCTTCGTCAGCCCGTACTTAGACTCGTGTACCACGCCGCACACATTATTATTACTATCACTACTATTATTACTATTATCATTTGCACTTGACCAGCACGAACGGACGCGCAGGTGCATGCATGTGCAATACAATTAATAACGCATGCGTATTATATTGCAAGTACACTACGTCGTGCACGCGCTCGTCAGTTTGAATACGTTTGTTGCCGGATCGAAAAACACGTCGTCTCGCATATTATTATCATCACGCGCACTGCGCACGGGCATTACTGTTGCGTGTACGCGCGTCGACTCGAATTCCGCGGTCCCCGTAAGCGCGCACATATTATGATATTAGATGACAACAATGTTACGTTTGACGAGCGAGTTGTGTGCGCCTATGCGGACAAAGTCGAAAAAACGAGTGTTTTAATATTATACGATCCTTTGCATCATTTCGTAGAATCATAGACAGTATAATGCGATTGCCGGGGTAGATTCATGTTCTCCACAAACCGTGATCGGTGATTATACGACAGTCCGTACTGTAACATTAAGGGGTGTTATTGCGTTTTTTCCGATTCGTCCGTTAATACATTAAAATGCGTGCTTCTAAACAGAAATAATATACTAAACTAACCTTTCAAATCCAAGCACTCGTTAACAGTTATCATTCAATATGGTTCGATCGATGTTCGATTTTATACATTATTGTTTGGGGAAATTCGCGGCACCGGAGTATGAAATTACAATTATTCGTGTTGCCAGTTAAAAAGATAAAATGTTTGAAAATTTATTTCGATACAAAATTGAGAAAAATACAACTTTTTGCACATTTAATTGTGGTGAGTAGCCAAGGTTTTACGTTAAGTATAAGAAAAAATTCATTGAAAAACACACGAACTTTTAAAGATATTCGAAAAATCAGATCGATACTCTAAAGCACTTACTATATGACTATACATCGATTACTGACTATTATTTTACTTACCGTTGGGCTTATCAGTTATCAACGTAGTAGGTACTGATACTATTGCTATTCGAAATCATCAGATCGTCTTCAAAATATGTTTTTATGAATCGCTTGAACCACATAGATAATTGTTTTATATTATGTAGTTATATAAGCCTATATTTCAATAATAACTAATATGTGACACTCGCATAGGATGATTTCGATTGGACTCAACTTGTTGTCGACCAATTTAAACCCTTTTCTCCGATAACCGCTCCCTAGATGTTTTCTCGTAGAAACCTAAAATAGTATCGGAATTGTTTTTCGAATTAAAAATCAATTTTCGTTAACGTTTAATGAAAGAACAAACACCGACAAGATATACTAGTTTTGGTCGAAGGTCCTTTTCTGTATATAGTAAACTTTAATTCTTATTTATTAAAAAGCACTTCGAAAACAATGATAAATCTCATCACAATTTGTACACAACGATTCTTAGCGAAGGGCGGATTTAATATATTACACAGGTTTATTGCTATATCTAATCATTACTGAAATAAATCACGCAGGAAATCAAATAGTTAAAACTTTGTTTCTTGTTTTGTAAGAAAATATTTAAAAAGTCCAATTAACTAATGAAGATTTTAAAAGAAAATTAATATTCGTGAACAATTTTTGTTTAGTTTGCCATGTTTAAAAACTGAAAGCTTTTAGCAAAAAAAAAACGAATGTGTCCAATCAAATCATTAGAATTAAAATACTAAGTAATTAGCTTGTATATGCAATGTATCCATCAAAAAATTGCTTTATTTTATCAAATGTTTATAGATGGAAGACTATACTGGGGAAAACAGATACTTAAATATCTAAATTTACTCACAAAATCAAAAACTACAATCTACATAACTTAGTGCGACTTGACCAAATCTTGTACTGATCAAATCGCACGAAATACATCGTTCTTCAACGATGGTAATAGACGTCAATAACCGGTGAATGCCTACAGTAACAACATTTACCAATTTTAAGGGAAATCACATAATTTACCGGTAAATTACAGCATTCACCACGTTAACGTCTTTCACCGTAACATAATATTATAAACACTATAATAACACTATATTTTCATTTCAGTTGTTCCTTCACCTGCGCAGTCAAATTTAGAGGCTGAAGTTCAGTGGTCTAAGAGGTGCCTCGTACAAAATGTATATCGGTAACATACTTACTCCGCTTTTACAAAGGACCTTCGCACATCGAAACGAATACTGAGAATCATGCGTAAAAATGGCTTACTCGATGTGCCATTTGTGTCTACTTTCAGATGTAATGAGATTTTCTGTGGGTATAGGTACCCGATTTTTGGTGCGGATTTACCGAGAGAAAAGATGAGGGAAGACTGTAAGAAATAAAGCGTAATTATGTATAAGAACGACGATGACGTATTTCTTGCTGTTCACGAGTGAAATCGAAAACGTTGTTAACAATGTTTTCAACTGAGCTTGAGTTGACACGGTGCGGCTATTTCTACGGGAGGTTTCGGAATTCATTCGCATACTACACACCCGGTTTAGAAGACATTTAGAAATTTGAGATTTTCCGCGAGTGGGGTGAACCGCGGTGATAATACGATCATATTATGAGATTATCATATTATTATGTAGCAAGTGTATATTGCGTTCGACCGGAACGTACGGTTTATCGTTTAACTCATCTTATGTACGCGACGACGATATGACATGAGTGAGCTTAACCGGGATCGTGGCGGGGAAGAATAAAATAACGATAAAAACAAACTCACGCTGTGATGGATTTAACGGATCACTGTGGACTCGAGTGGTGGCGGCACACGATGGCGTTAAAACAATATTATACAGAGTCTTCCGGGAAAACATGAACATTTGAGATAACCGTCACAGAAGTGAAACAATGTTTTTGCACAATTTGAGTGATTAAATCAGAAGCTACATTACATGCGTCATAAGAGTCCAAAAGTTAAAAATCAGAAATGGTTTAAAATTAATGTCCGTATAGGATGGATATATGGAATTCGTTTGAATGTGCACATAGTTCTTTCCAAAATCTCCAAAATCCTGCAAATCGTATAGAAGCTGAAGTCGTCGGATCGCAGCTATGGTTTAGTGAAAAAAAATTATGATGAAGTTAACTGACGAACCCAGTTTAGTTGACAGCACATTGTTAATGTCGGATGCGCCTCATTTTAGTTTCGGCAACGTACGTATACGTACAAATGGAGACACCGCAACTAATTTGAAGACGTGATATTCTTTAAATCTTTAGACTCTTAATAACAAATTATGTAGATTATGTTTTCAATAAAAAGCTATACTTCCCATTTCTACGGATGACCATTTGCACGATAAAGTGAAACATGTGTTTGCCTGATTGTATTATTGAAATCGGAGTCTATTTGTCGTTAATAGTGCGAAGGTTAGAAATAAGGGTGTCATAAAATTGATCAATTTCAGGATGACGTCCATTTTTACGTATGCCCACGTTCCCGAAATCGAACGCTGACATTTTGTTCAGCTGTCTCCAACACCTATGTGTACACGATCCGAATCGCGCTGAAGACATCACCAACTATGACCAAGTCGATTTCAGGAAAGTCTATAGCGGATTCGCAAACGGATAGACGGTGTCGCACGTGGACTTAAGACATGATATTTATCGCCGTGGGAGGAGCGTTGGACTCTTAAGGACATAATTATGCGTAGTGTAGACTTTGTTTTCAATAAAAAATAAAGTTAGTTCAATTTTTTATTTTTTTTTTTTTGGTTTCACGTCCGTGCCGGTCATTTCGAATCTTCCCGTTCCTCCGGATGACCGTCGCGTGCGCGTTTTGCTACACCGTGTTTAGCGTTAAGATAATGGAATCTCGCGGCGGCGCGGGGTCAAGGCAAAGTACGTTGATCCGGCACGTACCTACTCGCGATCGCGGCGGCTACGGCGAATCGCGCGACTTCACCGTTCTGCCGCGAGTAATGGGAAATCCTCGTCTGCAACGTGTGCATGCGTCGCCGTCGTCGTCGTCATCGCGTACCTGTATATAAACGGTAACAATAGCCGCGCGAATCGAATCGACCGATGATGCTACGATTGTCATTATTACCATTATTGTTATTGTTATTATTATTATTATTATTACATTATTTTCCAAAGATGATTTTTGTGCGTAAACCATTCGGCCGCGTGCTCGATTAGAAAAAAAAAAGAAAAAAAGAAGAAAAAACCCCGATGATAATAGTAATCGCTGTCGCGCACCGTGTACGTGCCCCGCGAATCGAACAATAAAAATGAAAAAACAATTTTTTCATATTTTTCGCATTGCTAACCGGCCGCGATTCGGAGCGGGATGAGGGGGAGGAGGAGGAAAATATAAAAACCAAATTGTGTAATACTATGACCTCCGCGGCGGCGGCGGGAGCCGAGCGAAATAAATGTAAAAAACTTGTACTACGACGGTATAGCCGGTACGTTATGCGCGCACTTGTACGTAATATTTGTTCGTGTACAGGGTGGCTTTTACGTTTTGCACGCGTACAACGCTCGTTATTTCCGGTCGACTTGTGCGTTTTCGAATATTATTTCGGTTTGACACACGGCCGTGCCTACGTACGTGGCGTTTTCTTTCGAGTGCGCATGCGCGCGTTGTGATAAATGTATACCGTCGATATTGTCACATTTCGTGGGCGATTCGAAATCCAAAAACCTAATTATTCTGAACACGCGCACTTTTTTTTTTTTTTTTTAGCCATATTTTACCATCATAATGCGGTTTGCAAAAGAAATATAGTTTTCGCGATATTTTTTAAGTTGTTACCCTAACGGCATCAGTTTTTTCTTTTTTTTTCGTAAGTCGCACGTATTGAAAATGTCGGCACACAAACACCGTACGTCGAAGATAAGTGTTAAAAGTTTTAACAGACGTATATGGTATATATATATATATATATATATATATATATATTATATATAGGCCGGGGGTAACGCTATAAAAATGTCGGCGCACCACCTATGTTCAGTTTATTTGAACTTTACAATTATACTTAACACGAGAACGGTGTAAGAGTATATTATAATTCGTTTGCAAAAATATATAATGTTCTGAAGCAATATAATTGTTATTGAAATATCGCCCTGTACGTAATATATGTATAATATTCGCCGCGTGTGACCGAATAATAATATCAACTAACTATGTTTATATACTCGTATATATATATATATATATATATAGTTGTCAGTTAGCTCAAACGCATTAATCGCGTGAGTGGAGAAAAAAAAAGTCCGTTAAATTTTATCGAGCCATTCGTTATGATAATATTCGAACAACAGTGAATCGTGGGAGTTTTTAACAGTCCTGATTAACATACATAAACGTTTAGCATCATTCTAACCCCTTATATTCCCACACCGATCGGTTTTTTTCTCTCTCTCTCTACCTGTGCTTTATAGTTTGCACGTCTTATAAATACATACAGTAAATATCTGTTAGTTACGATCCAGTAATACAGTTTATGCTTTTCGGTCGGACGTGAGGTTATAATTATGGTAAGATATCGCTTTAAATAGGAATCCTCCGTTTCCAGTATCGAAGAATGTATAATTATTTATTACATATCTGATATTTTTCAAATGTAACACTTTTCGCATTCGAATATTCGATCACTCTTATATTGCATACATATGTTGTATAAATATGCTGCATAATATTATACAGATTTTGTTTAATATTAGTCACGGTGATTATATAGATAATGCAAATATAAAAAAAAAAAAAAACAGTAATATTGGTTTCGTAATAGTATTAAATTAGTATAATATTGTCAAACACGTAATAAGTTTTAATTTAAGAAAAATGTAAAATAACTTTTCTCAAACATTGATCTTTGGTTGTGCCTACTACTTACAATGGTATACGGTAGATTCCTACAAAATATTAAATAAAAATACATTTTTTCAACGTTAAAATGTGAATATTTCAAGAAAACAAATCATTATTATAATGTTATTCAAAAGTAAATATTTATAAGTTTTTCAATATCAATACGTTCACTATTAAACACTGAAACATAGTTAATAATTTATTCCTACTTATGCATGTATAATAATTATGTACCGAATAAAATAGGCAGTAGCAAATTACTTTTATTATTTCATAGTACTCATTTCCATTTTAAATTATTTCTGTTCAAAATATAACTGTTGAAAAAGTATTATAAAATATTTTAATATATTTCAGTCACAACTAAATTTCAATGAAAATAACAAGGAGAATCAAATTATTTATCCGACATTTCCATTTGAATTTATCCACATTTATAATATGATTTTACCGAGTCAATTATTTATAAGAGCTTTGGACTATATAATAAAAGCTAGAAACCATAATAGTATGGTATATTGTTTTATTTTATAACCCATTAAAGATAATACATCAACATAAAGTTGAACTTAGGCGTTGCGTTTGTCAAATGCTCCGGAGAACTTGCGTATACCTATATATATAATATAAATATATTATGCTATGGTGTTTATCTTTTGTATATTTATGCTTCGGCAATGTAAACCCTATATATTGTTTCTAATCCGTCTTATACTAAAAATAAAAGAAAAAACTCTTGTATATTCGTAAACATCCCTCTAAATACGTCTTGGTAGCTATACAGTTTGATTAGATTAAGTTTGATGGTATTTATTAAAAAGTTTGTTAATCATGAGAGACACATCCATCTTCGAAACGTATTCGAAGTACTTACTTAAACCCAAGTTCAGCGTTTAATTGAATGTATTTTGATTCACATTTTTATCAAACCGCAACATATAACAATACCTATGTGTTTTTGTCTACCAGCGAAGAAAAAAAATAAAACACGCAATATTTTCGCTTGAATCTGTTAAAGCGATCTTAATATTATTACTCCCGACGGTGATACGATTAAAACATCGGCGAGAGGACAATAATTACTTAAACGCGGTAATTGTATTAATCAGCAGCTGTCGTTTGGTTTGGTCCGTGGCGAGGCAATAAATGTCTTAAAACGCAAAGCCAATTTATACGTTTTCGAATATCATTATTATTACGAAAGGCATATAATCCGAGAATTACTAATAACAAAACAAAACAGCCATGCATACCTATACGACTTCCATACGCGATTTTCCCTTCGTTTCGTTGTATTTATTTTTTTTTTTTTTCAATTTATTTTCTGTATTTTTTTTCCACGGCGATGTGCTCTACGTAATATTATGTTGCATGTAGCGACCATACCATACGCCGCGTGATCCGGATTATGCGGTTTGATTTTTCTCGGGCGCGGTTCAAAGTCTAGGGCGTGGTCCCTGAACGGCCTTGCTCGGGACCTTGACGGTCTCTTCGGTTTCGCGAAAAGAAAAAAAAATAAACTATATATATATAATATTAACGACACACAACGAACACATTTCGTATCACGCGCACACGTTTAATTCCAAATTAATAGCGGCTATGTGTGTGTGTTTTTTATCCGGCAAGCGGTAGCGTATTACTGTACGTGTTTACGTGCACCGGGGGTCACGCGGCGGCGGCGGAGTTATGCGCGCAACGGCGCTCCAACAATATAATAATAATAGTAATAGTAATAGTAATTCAGCCGTCGGTCATGTACCGGAGACCAGTTTTATTTTTATACATTATTATTTCATATTTTTATATTTCGCCCGTACCGGCGGTAGTCACGAGCAATCAAGAAAATAACCGTCCGCGCGCAGAGTCGTTATCCGGAGTATTGTTGTTTACACCTCCCACGGGATGCCGATGATGAATCGACCAATTTATCCGTATGGCCGAACGGCCGAAAATCGTCGCGCGCACAGTATATATTATTACATTGTCGCGGGCAAAAGTTTTTATATTTTATAAATATAATTTTTTTCTCTCCTTTTCCGCCCTCCGTTTAAACCGGTCGCACGTTGTTATTAATGTTAATGCGATCGTCCCAACAGGCCCCCTCGAGTTCTAAAATTTTTTCGAAGAAAATCCGCGAATCCAACACTTCGGCGCGTCCGACGGGATTTTCGGTCTATTCCGTCCGTTTCGTATCTGCGGCGAGATGATTATACCTATACAAACACACGGGATGATAATTATTTTATCTATTTGTATTTTGCTATTTTCCGCTTTTTCGAACAACAAAATAAATGTGACCTGTAATAGAGGTTTTTAAATATAAATAAAAATAATTTAATCAACCACCGAAAATCGCCACATTGTAAAGTAGATACATGTTATTGGGTGATCAGTTATACATTAGCGAAAGCGTGTAAAAAGTGATCATTACAAGACAGACTTGAAAAAACGGGACAAAATCCGTTCCGTATTCATTTTGTCGTGACGATCCCGTATAATGGTGACCCCAACTCATATAGTAGCACGCGTCAACTGTTGTTTGTTTCTTCCAATTGTTATTTGGACACGATCGATGGTAACAATATTATCAGCTATAACATTATTGTACTCTTGATAATATTCCGTCCATCACATTAGATATTCAACGAGTATACGGTGTAAAGTACTTATAATAGTTGTAGCCTTGTAGGGCTCAAAATTAATGAGAACAGCGATCGATTTTGTGTGTTTTTTTTTCGATTTTTTTATTCACCATTAAAATTAATCAATTTTTCAGTATTTATTCATATTTTATTGTTTGTTAATTTGCTATACCTGACCAAACTATATTTTTCAACAAACTTTATTTTTTTTATTTAAATTACTTTCTATCGTAGCTGGAATATTTTTGAGAATGTTTTCCGTTTATTATTCAAACGACATATTCAAGTTTCAGTGAAATCGCGAACTGAGTTGTTAAACACTGTTTTATGTTGGTACTTATATTTTTTAAGATAAATTAACGAACAAGTAACCTACATTCGAAAGATTCATCACGGAAAAGGTTTTAATGAAGTACAATGTGGTAGTTGCAATAATATGTTTGCGGTTAAAAGTGATTTTAATTTCGGTTTTGGTTACGAACGTGTAGCTGGAACGCGTAGTGCAATGTCGGTACGTTTGAAACCTGTACACACCGCGCGCGGGCAAGATAAACGCGAACAAATTTGGTCATAAAATTGAAATATTACTAAGTTCACGACGAAGGTTAACTAATCGTTGTTAATAGTTTTCAGTATCACAACCATAACGATTAAGTCTGATTTATTATTCATTAGATACACACAAGTATACAACATTATGTTGCGTAACCAAATAGGTCTCAATGATATTTGTCCACCTTAAATATAAATTGTATACCTACGTATTATGGATAATATGTTGAAGGCGGATTGAAATTATATTCGGTCCGTTAAATTTTCGCACAAGATCAAGGTGGGTAAAAAAAACCAATCGAATTAAAAACATTAAACTAACTCGAGCGGCTTAGCTGTAAAAAGGTAAAGAATTTTACATTTATTTACGAGGGTAAACTTCTTTAAATATATTTAGACTTTAAGTGACAAGTTAATTATGCAGGCTTTGTATAATAAACTTAATGTTGCGACCCGCTGTACCATTTATACATAATTTATACATGTATATATATATATATATCATGTTATATATGTGTAGAACGTATAAAAAGTGTTTATAACCTTTTTATAACACGCATAATAATATCCAATGCCAAATACTAGAGTAAGTAAATACTAAATACTGACTGTTGATTATAATTGTATATAATGTACTGTCGGCTGTCGCGCTATTTATTTTAGCGATATTCGTAGTATGATGAAACAAAAGATAATCTTTCAATACCACTTTAATCAGATTAAAATCGCTTGTTTCTAAAAAACGTTTATAAATAGATAGCCTTAAACTGGTCTGAGTTTTTTTTTAAATTAATACTCGTATATAACATGTTGTGGTTCAACATTCAGATGTTTTTCCATCTTAAATCATAAATAATATCCTAGAGTTTATAATATTGCAATGCAATAATAGTCGATATAACATATTTAATTTATGAATTTATGATATTATAAATAAGCGCTCGTGTAAAAACGCTATTGCCCTAAATTAGAAAACAATAATGATTTTTATTTTACGATTCGACCGGAACATATTTATATTTTTACACGTGGATTAACATCGATCAGGTAATTTTCATTTCTTACGGCGGTGACATGCAATAAAAATTCTAACTTATGTTTTCAGTTATAACAGAGACAATTATTCATGTCTATGTTATTTTTTTCAAGAACAATTTTAAAATTAAGGTGGGAAATTCTTATGTGTTAACAAATTTGTGTCTTACGTGCTAAGCATAATAATAACTGCTTAAAATAAGCAAGAATGTATACATTCCCTCGAAATTCGAAATAAATTGTTTTTAACTTTCAAATATGATCAAGTATTTTTAAAGACGAAGGAAAAGACATTTAACTTTTAACAATGTTCAACTAAACTTCAAATATTGAGCAGACTCCTTTTTAATAAAATATAAAAACAATATTGCCATAAGATACGAAAAATACGATTTAAAAGTGTTTAAAGTTGTATAAATAGGGTAACAAATATAACCAGCGACTCATTTAAACATTTCTCTACAAATTAGTTTACATTTAATTTTAATTTTTATTTTGAACGATATACATCTTAAGTTTTACATTACACATATATCACGCCTAATAAAAGGTCAAATAATATACTATATGCTCCTATATACAAGTTTTATTTATTTCAAACGATCCACGTTTACTCCTTCGGTATACATCTTAAAGGATTATAATTTATAAGTCTTAACCGATTTACTATGGACAACAACTTTTTTTCAGAAAAAAATATTTTCTTTGGGAGCTACAAACTAAAATTATAGGTAACATTTAGTGCTACAGTATTGACTAACCAGAGTGAGGGATAAAAAAAACATAATAAATTATGAAAAATGTAAAGTAATAACTAATAATGTGTTATTAAAAGTTTTTTTTAACAATAACTAAAGATAAAAAATTACACATACTCCCCGTGATGTAAGTAACCTGTTTCCATTAAAAAAATTACTCGATATATCATGAAGATAACAACACAAAACGAATGAGAAAACAAATCAAGAATAGTTGTAGACAATAAATATTTAATAAAATAATAGATTACAAAATAATATAATTACAAAATTGATTACTTACAAGTTGTAAATAAAAATTATTTAAGACATCTCGCTAAAAAGTTTATGAAATTATAATATATATATTTGTTTTCGGATAAACATGTAATAAAAATATATATATATAGGATTACGTGTGTAGATGACCAATATATTATACATACTATTTAAATAAATAAATAAATAATAGCGTTTTAATGTAAAATATAGTTCTTACATTCAAGCACTGAAAATATGCTACAGACAACCTTCAGATAATAAAGCTATTTTAAAAACGGATATCTTCGAACGTGGGGTAGACCATTATTTTGGGTGGGCCACTGGGGTGGGTGTTTTAAAGATGTATTTTAATGATAAATTTTAATGCTATAAATTTCCATTTTATTTTAAAAACCATCGGAGATGGAGCTTTATATTTCCAATGTTTTCTCATTTATTTATTAGTTTCTAATATACACAGTATTAAAAAAAAATAACTAAATAAAACATATTTTTAAAAAAAGTATAATGTTCATATAGGGGCCATCTTCAATAGAAATTTTAAGTATTAAGAATCTAAAAAAATTAAAAGGTCAAAGTGATAGTATTCTCATTAAAAAAAATGTTTTTATAATAACTTAACATTTCTCGGTGTAGGAAATAGATATATTATTATCTAAAAATAATTTAAAAGTATAAGTTCACACCATCTGTGCTTGTTCATCAAATAATGATAATGATGGAATAAAACTTTTCGATTTTGCTTGAATATAATTCCGAAATGGGTTTTTGAGAAAAATAATACATCTCTTGTTGAGAAATGATTTTGACATTTCTTCTGAATTCTACTTCGTTATTGATTTGGATGGAAACAATACACAATTATTAATGTATTAAATAAGATTTTTTTTTAAAACCTGTAAGGTGTTATAATATTATATTAGTTGTAAAATCGATTTTTCGAAACATTTATATTCTTTGCACATTTTTCGAGTTCAGAATTATATTACCTATATATATATATATATATATATATATATTCTTGAAAATGTGATAAAAATACCTCGTCGTTATAAATAATTGAATACTTCATTTTCTTACACAAATCACGTATAATATATGTATACAGGTGTGGGAGTTATACAGTTGGTAGGATGTAAGTGTGATAACATTAAAAAAATGTATTCATAATTATTGTAGTAGTGCAATGATATTTTAATATATTCATAGATTCGGTTGCTATCTGGGACTCGTATCCGTGCATTTTGACGTGCGTTGAAACCACGATTATTAAGTAACCGCGTGGAAATTTAAATGTACCGTTTAATAAAATTCTCTAAAATCAAGATGTCTTGTCATCACAAATTAGCAGTTTGTTTTATCCGATAACAATATAACAACAATGAATCTGATACGCTCGAATTGGAAAAATAAAAGTCGGGGCTTTTATAACTTAAAAAAAAAATCTCACCCGTGGTATTATTTTTACACAAAAGAAAAACGTAAGGCTGTGTCCCATAAACATGAATATGGTAAAATATTTGAGAAATTAGATGGGACACTATTAGTTGGAACTGAAGAGTTTCTTCTAGCTTAATATAATTTTTATCGTGTTTTTCAAAGGCGGTTGGATTTAGGGTGAACAACAATATTCTAATATTTATTCGGTGTGTATAAAATATAAATGTCGAAATGAGCGTGTCGGCGGGGTTTAAAACGTCAAGATGACGAACAGACGAACTGGCTTTACCGAAAAATAAAATGAATCGACTGTGCGTATAATATGAAAGAAGGCCGTAAAAGTTTTTGGATCATAAGTAGAATTGTTTTTTTTTTTTCAAAATTGAATTGATTCGTTGATGTGTAATTTACGATTCGACAAATAATAACGTAGGAAAACACAAAAAAACATGGAATAATGTATTGAAGTATTCAGTATGCACGTATTCAAATCAATATTGGACCTGAAATCGCAGCGATAATAATGCGATTTATGTGTATTACGATGACGTGTTATACGTTTCTCGCCAAAGTATGTATATAAGGTGACAAGGCGTTATTCATAAAATGTTGTAGAACAATCTGATACGATTTAAGTCGACGCTTGATCTGAAAAGTATAGAGTATTGAAATGAAAATAGTTTCCCAGAGGTTATTCGATCACGGTATAATTTTAATATTCTTCCGGAGCTATCCCATATAGATTGACTAATTAGAATAATACAGAAATAAACTTTTAGCGGATCAGTTACCGATAAAATTTCCATTTGAATAATTTATTTTTCATTTATGATCACATAACATAGGCTTCACCTAATCGTTCGTTCAAATCACTGGTACGCATCATGAAAGCGATGCACGCAAAAAGTAACAGATAATATGAAGCATTATAACATCACGTACAGGATTAAACAATGTACGTGTAACAGTTTTAAATAATTTTCCACTATTTACGTTAGCAATTAATATTAAATAACAAGTGTCGAGTCGTATTACAAATCAAATCAGTCGTTTCGCCAACGGAGAGGGAACCACGCTATACTCGTATACACGTTGGTTTTTAAAATAGTTTATTTATAATATCGATGATAATAATAATAATATGACTCAGGTCTAATAAATATCAATAAAATAATTTACTCTACGTTCTCAATAACACGCTGGATATATACGTGCAGGTACTATTATTCCTCACGAATATGTATATTATGTATTATTATAATATTATTATCAATCCTGTTTTAATAAGATTTGCTACGAGTTATGACGCATGAGGCGTAAACGTTCCGGTGTCAATAAGATTTATTGAGTTTTGTTGAATGTTTGCCCTTCGCTCACTGGTAATTATAACCCTTTGGCCTTTGTCATTGGATGTAATTATATTCGTACAATTAATTAATATCAACCGTCGTAAACGCCGTTCAGTTTCGAATTAATAAATAATGTTATTTCTTTTGTCATTAGGTTCTATAATTATTGCGCAAAATCAATTTGTGTGCCAAAATGTACCAATTTTATGAGTTTAAATGTTAATTTGCTGGGTGTCACCCGCCTTCCCTTATCCGTCATACACGCTATTTTTATTTATATACCTATTTTAAAAAACCTATTTATTTTACAAAAATATGTATAGATTGTAGATTACTTAATTTAATTAAAAAAAAAAAAAAAATGTTAATTTAAAATTACATATAAGGATATATCCGTATCCACTTATTGCGATAAAAAAGAAATATATGCATATAAACGAGTTCATATTGGTAGAAGGTTTAATACCATAAAATGAATAAAGAATTTAAATATTTAATTAGCGAGATTATTTTACGCGGGATGTGATTCATAATATAACAAACTGATAATATTATGTTTTATTGTTGACTACATGAACAAGTATTTTTGTACGCTATGGTTTTGTTTAAATATAAATATATTTACTCGATTTAATTATTAAATAAAAACGGTTTACAAATTTCGACCGTTTTCCTTGCAAACTTAACAATATGGAAGTGCTTTATTATTTTAATCGAATTACAATCCAAGTCTCAGAAATAATTAGAAAATATAGTAAAATTGGGATAAAACCGAAAGCCGCAATAGTTGTTTTGTCACCCTGCAGGATTTTCAGCGACACGTATGGTATATAACCGGTGTTTAACTTTTCACGTGAATTAGTGAATAGCAACAAATATTCCGGGGTTACGGCTCCCACCTCATCGCACTCGTCGGCTACATACGGAATAAATGATCAAACAGGTTCAGAGAAGTTCACCGACAACTTTACCATGGGCTCGCTGAAATATTTTGGACACCTAGTCGATAAGCGCCACACGAACCGATTATGGACGATGCCGCGACTCAAAACTTTACACGGTCTAAACTCTAAACCCCGCGAGATTATTCTAGCCGCAACACAGATACATATGAATCATTAAATCAGATGCAGATGTTATTAATAGTTAAACGGTTACATTTATGTACGGATCGCGCGTTATACAATTTTATTTGGACCGTGGTAACATCTGAAAATAACGTGTGTGTGCATAGTGTTGATTATAACAATAAGCCAGTACGGCTTATATTTTATAAAGACATACTTACGCGTTATGAAGAAAAACATTTTAAATCAGATCACATCGATACATTATTATTTTTGATGTGAAACATCTATAGCCGCACGTAAAACAAGTTTCTGGCGTGGCGACGCATGCCGTGGCGACGCGTATATGTACAGTCTATATGCAGTAGTGTGTACTGTGTGGCGACGCGTCGCCATGCGCAACCGACTACGATTCTCCTCTCACTCGATCCCGTGTTAAGCCATCTCTCTCGCCACACAGCTCGGATACTTATAGTGTATACTCCATAGTGTTGTTTACTACGGTACACATAACCTGTCTTTTACTTGAAAACAAATTATTTTACCAATAATAAAATATGTCTGACAGTGATAATTTAGAGAGTGACAGTGATCAGCCTCTTGCAAAGAAAGCAAAATCAAACTATGACACACTATCAAGTCATCAGTAAGTTAATTATATTTCTATTATAATTAAAGTGTGCATTTATCTGTGCATTGAGCACGTGTATATTTGGTGTGTTTGAAGCGCCAGTAATTGTAAAATTTACTCTTTTGGTAGATTAATATTTACATAAATTTTATTGCATATAATGTTTTTAAATTAATTATTAATTTTGATTTCATTCTAATTAAAATTAATGCATTAAAACAATTGATTGAAGAATAAATTTATTAAGACTGACAAAATTGTGTTTCAAAATCAGCTGATAGCGTGCAGAGCACGAATGTTTTTTTATTTGTTATTAATATGTTATTTGTTATTAATATAAATATTAAAAAATTAATTTACTTTCTAATTATGGTGGAATTTATATTGAAACATTTATTATTGATATGTATAATTTACGATCTTTAGAAATATATGACAATAACTTGCTAAGATTCTTAAGTTCACTAGTATATTAAAGCCAATTAAAATTTTCTGTATATTTTAATAACATATTTTTTATAAATATTTCAGTACCCAACAATCATCACAGGGGTCACAAAATATTATTATTGAAACTGGACATCACCAAGATCAGTTAAACACAAGACATACTATTAATGTTATGTAACTCAACATGGATCTAGTAGTTCAAAATGCTACAGAAGTTCATGTCTCCCAAACATCTATTGGCGATATGTGTGCTTCAAATGTTAAACTAGAAGATGGAAGTGAATTAATGATGATTGTTGTGTACATTTCACCTAATAAAAGCATAAATGACATCATTTCATTTTTACACGAGAGATTATTTCCGTGACTACCATTGATTTTAGCTGGAGATTTCAATGTAAATTTTGCAAAAGATGAATCAACGCCATTAATTACGTTCCTTCAAGAAGAATTTCAATTGCAAATTAACAATAATCCAAGAGAACCTACTACCAGATACGGAACAACAATAGATGCTGTATTTATGAGATATCTTGACAATGTGATGTCCAATACTTTAGTGACATACTTCAGTTACCATCACAGTAATACCGTCGTCAGAGGCAACATCGAATGTAAATATTACCGAAGTCACTGATTGAACAAATGAAGTTGTATATGTTGTTTTTATATTTAATGAAAATAAATGTTTATTAAATAAACAGTCGTTATTTTCTGGAAAAAATCGTAATATTTTATTATATCATTATTCCATATTTAGTTTATATCGCAATCTGTTCTTTTCAATCATATTACTTTTACAAAATAATGTCGATGTTTCACATCTGCCAGGCGTCCCGTGACGGCTCACTTTTTTTTTTTTCTGTAAGTTGCGGCCTTAAAGTGGCATTCCTGATTTCTGGGACACCGTGGACTTTTTTTAGCATTTTACAGGCTCCACGAACAAAAAAGTTTCAGAAACAGTGCTTAAGACGAATTAAGTGTACACACGATATTTGCAAAAACGATAGGGCACACACGTGATTTGTCGAGTGAAAATTGTTGTTACAACAATATACACCACCGACGGTAATTTTTTCGAGTGGCACAGCAAGACAATTGGAGTGAACTTGAATTTTGCACACATACGACACATACACACTTTCGTCCAGTCTTATCAGTAGTAGAAATACATGCAAAGTGTCCGCGAAACAAAAAGAAAAAAGGATAAGAAAATGCAGCGTCTGCCCCGTTGCGACGACTATAATATTATAATACTTATAGCAGCTATTATGCCGTTGCATAGAGGTGTGCACACGGTGCATTAAATTATAAGTACGATCGGAAACCGAAACGGCTATACGAGAGTGCACTCGCAAGGTTGTGTTGCTGCACCGCGCGGTGTCGATATTGTACAATAATAATGGCGTTACGACTGCGGTCAGTAATCGTAGACCGCACGACGTCCGACCCCGACTACCTGACGCGTTCGACTTCCGGTCACTTGGACAGTCGATCTCCCAGAACCGTACGATATAATTAGGGCAGTGAAGTTATTGCATTAAAAAACACACTGAATTGATTGCATTATTGCATTAAAATATAATAAAAATTGCATTGAAAAATTTTAAAAAAATTGAATTATAATCAATAAAACCAAATATGTTAATACATAATAATAATAAAAATTAAATATGAATATTGCTTACATTATTGCATTGCACTACTAATGATTTTTTTAAGTTTTCAAAATCGAATGATCGTCTGTTATCGCACAACAAATTTTTGTATCGGGAGAAACTTCTTTCTACGTCAGTATGTAGTTTTTATTGGCGCGTACTTGAAATAGATTAAATCCTTGCTGGACAGGTCTTCTGGCAAGCCCTCCATTGCCTGTATTTCTCCACTTATAATTTTTGATATACGGTTAGGATTTCGGTATTTTTAAATATAACTGAATGCTGATAGACGATAGTACATGTTAGTGAGGGACAAGTTTTTATCTTAACGACCAAAATGCGATAATCGCTCTATAGAAATAATAAGTAAGTATTAAAACAAATCTAGAAATTTGTTCACTACTACGTTATGTTACTTTCATTTTATAAATTAAGTTATATAATATTAAATACCTTTAAATGTCCCTTGTGTTAACACGCGTGTATGGTGTATCACACACATTTTACCTTCCTACTCACCGTCAAAATTACAGTCTTTACGCTCCCATCAATAGAATGCTGACAACAGCTAACACGTTAAAAAATTTCGATTTTTTCAATGATAACTCAACCAGGTTAAAACGTCTAGTCTTAAGTTAATTCAACACTAAATACGCTTTATTGTAAACTTTTATTATTTTATCACCATGTTCATTCTAATCTATGTAAATTTAATAAGTTTTAGTCATATATTTTGTTTATTCATATTATGTACTGTACTGAGCCCCACAGGGCGTATATATATTATCAATAAATAAATTCAATAAATTCAAAATGTAAACGAAAATTATGAAAAATAGTTAAAATAGCAGTAAAATTAAAAAAATCGACGAAATTGCATTTATTGCAATATAATTTTTTTTTGTTTAAATTAAGAGTTTAACGAAACATATTTTAAGCTCACTCAGCAATAAATATAACCATTTACAAAAAACATGCAAATGCAACAACTTCACTGCCCTAGATATAATACATATATATATATATATATATATATATATGACATAGGTGCCGTGTCCACGTGCAGCGATCCATCGGACGTACGAACGTACACCGGATGTAAATATCGCGTCGAGTACGGTAATGTGAAATAGTGCGAAAAATAAAATCACAAAACGACACCGGTACAAAGAAATGAATACATTTCTCTTAACCCTGACGATCGGCGGCCGTCCGAACGTGAAGTGCAATTTCATGTCAGTGTATTACGTAATTACACCTGGTACGTTGTATGTACATTGTATGAATTAGTATATTAGCGTTCGTATAGCACCATGATTACTACATGTCTTACTATGTAGATGTTGTATACTTGTACACAGGGTGTTCCACCGAGATTTACACAGAGCGATATCTCCCGTGTTAATAGAGATAATTAAATTCTGTTTTATTTTTTTTTACGAGCATCCCTGGACAAAGACAATTATGTTGACAATAGTTTGGTAAGTATTCGTGTATTATTAAATAAGTTAAAAAATTAATTCTTCATTTTACAATTGTTGTGTAATTCGAATAAGGCCATATCTTTTTCTGAAAATGTCGACGGTCCAACTTTCAGTTTTCATTAACTTTTAGATTAGATTTAGTTTTTCTAGTTTTCAAGAGAATGGTGAACTTCTTACACAATTTTAAATAATAATAACCTTATAAGCAAAACTTATCAGAAAAATGACGAGATGATAATAGTTTATATTACTCCATTGTAAAATAAAAAATTATTAAAAATCATGAATCCAATGAAAACTGAAAATTAACTGTCGACATTTTCAGAATAAGAAACCCTATAAAATGGCTATATTCGAATTACACAAAAATTATAAAATAAAAAGTTAATTTTTTAATAGATACACTTATACTTATAAAACTATTGTCAACAAAATTGCCTTTGTCCATGGATGCTCATAAAAATGTATGCGCTTAACGTGTATTATGATTTAAAATATTGTTTTTACCAAATCGATCGTACATCAAAAACGTTAATTTGTTCATTACTACTACGATAAAATAAACTAATTTTATTTTCAAATTTTAAGTATTTAACGGTTTTAGAGACTGTTTTATTTGTTCATTGGATCGGTAATTTTTTTTCCATACATTGCGTGCATTAATATTCGTCAAAATATTTAATATACACACGCGCGCAAAGCGTATATATTTTGTTTTAACGAAAACGTCTAAATAATTTTGTTTATCATCGAGTCAAATCAAGTGACATTAATCCCGAAAGCCGAACTTATCCTTGAATCGACGTAAATCTACACTTTAATTGACGTAAATGTCTACGAGTCAATCTCGTACAAAAAATAAAAATTGTTCGCCTCTTTTAAGCGAGCCAATCGTTTAATAACGAAAATAATAATTTTTATATCATGTTCCATGTATATTGGCGTTTATCTTACATTTAATATGATATCCTTTAGAAGTTTATAGAACGTACGACGACACAAACCGTTTGAAACGATTAGCAGAAAACCGCTTTTTGTATTATGATATTCGGTTATGTCCTCTAATAAAATATAAAAATGTGTGTCAAATGATTTTTTTCTTCTACCTAGTTGTGATTTGTGATAATGGGATTTATGGCGCTCGGGTGGAAAAAAAACCCAAAGACGAGAATTGTTGAAAGTATAATATCGTCAAACCGTCTTTCGGCGAATTTACAGGAAACGTAACGTAACGCGGATATGGATAAGTCATGTACTCATGTGAATGCGATGTACACACGAGTGTAGTATAACACAAAAACATAATAAATCGGTGTCGTGAAACGTGTTGAAGATTTAAAAGCGAGTTAAACGATTATTTTCCGCGGGCTTCAGCTATGCGATGTCCCGCAATGTCTGTGGTACGGACAATTTACCACGATTTTATTATCACATCGTTGTCAAACGATTCCGTCCCGTCGCGATTACCGTTTATGCAAATACTCCGTTAATAATGCGAGACCGGCGGCGTGCAACTGCTTGCATGCAGTTTTGGATAATTGGAATACACATCAAACGTGCCGGGGCGAGTGGCTGGCACTCTTTTACGCCATTAGCGCAATCACCAATCGAAAACGGTCCGATTTGCATATTATTACGGTACATCGAATTGTTTGTCGCACAGCAATTATAAAACATACGTCGCAATACGGTTATTGTATTATATCATCGACAGCCTTCATCCAAGTGGCCTGCGAGATCCGGAATCGTCACGATGATGTCGGAATGGTAAAAAATATCATTTATACGATTTCGAATGACTGCGTTATACTATCGTCGTATACCGCACTTTCGTGGGTATCGTTCTATCCTCTCTTTAGTAATCAAAACTAATAGATATTAGTTCAATTATTATTAAGAGATGATGGGTTTTCAAAATAAAACAATAGTTCACACCAAAAGCCTATTTTAATTAAACACAAAATAAAGCTTGGCGTCGTAGACTCTACACTACGTACATGCTTCAACCGAAACACACACCCTCTGCCCCGGTCTCGTCCGACCGGCTGTCTTATTAATCTACAATATGCCACCTCAGCTCATTTGCTTCACTGGCCTATCTTACTAATAAACTTTGTCTATTTGACCATTTTTATAATAATTAAATTTTGGCCTAGTTGGCACATACAACACTATCTACGAGGCGCGTGTTATTCACATTAGACGAGTTTCGTGAGGAGGTGACAGCAAAGTAATTACGGGAGTAACGTAATAGAATTATTTTATAATGTGACTTTTGAAGAATTTTAAATTTTTTTACTTATGAATAAAATAGGTGCTGGTCATCAAAATCGAATATACAACTGTATTAACAGCCTGGGTACGTCATTACAACTACCTATAGAGCACGATGGCTTGCCAACAGTATATAGGTGTCTGGTGTATACATGCGCCGCCGTCCAAATAAATCATCAATAGTGTGTTGTGACGACTGACGAGTCGTTTATTATCGTTATCACTTATTTCCATTGTTTATTCATTATTATTACTACTGTTTACGTACTTTTCGGTGCGACTGATTGATTTTTAACACGAATCGCGATTATATCGGTTTACTACAACTGTACAAGTATCGAAACCCGGGAGGTCTTAAAACATCTGCCAATCATCAAGCGAGGGGCGGGCGTCATTCGTGAACGTAAATTGATTAATAGCCAGAAGGTTTCCCGAGGCAATTACCCTCGTCGTTGGGGTGTATTCCTTCGTCTCCCGCCCTCCCACGCATCTTGTCTCACCGAGAAAAACGTGTGATGACACGGGAGAAGACAGAAAAACGAATCTGCTAATGTTGTTTATTCGTCACCGGCCCCCGATCTAATAGAACACCTACAACTGTTAATGTCTGCCCACGCGACGATATCCGTGATGTCTCGCATGCGTGAGATCATTCACCTCGGCATCTTTGTCCGGAGGAAAAGAACACTTATTAATATTATACAATAAAATAACCATTTATTAGTCTGGAGAAATTATTTGAGTTTTTAACAACAAATCAGTGTTACCTTCGTTGCAAGTTTTTCCTCGGCGTGCATAGAATATGACGTTTCAACCGTTCGCATATAATTATTATGAAAATATGTTTTAACCATACACATACATTTCAAGCAATAACTCGATATCCCCTACGAATAAGAACGTAACTAACTTTTTTCGTTTTTTGGTTTTGTAAAAACAAACGCTAGTACTGCCATCCTGCGTAGTCATGATTTTTCAACAGCTTCTCGTACACGGCGAAAGCCACATGCCCCAGAGCCTGTCTTTTATAGATTATAAAAGATTATACGTTACTGAAAAAGAATGAGGCGCTGGTAAGGGAGCGCGCCAGAAAAGTCCCAGTATCCCGGTGGACCTATCTGTCACTGCCCTGAGGGGGGGGGAGGGGTTCCTGTGCTCAGTGCTCATAGTGATGACGCAGAGTGGCGGGACCAGCGTTTGTTTTTCTAAACCGAAAAATTATAAAATTGAGTTATGTTATTCAGAGTGTCGATATATTAATTATTTATATGAGCCAATCATACATCATCATTCATCACATTCGTAAATATACAGCTATTCTGTTGATTTCCACTAGTCGTCGAGATCGTCACAACACTTCTGTTTAACTCAGTCAATCATTGAGAAAACCATTCCCGATCGATATTTTATGCGTTAACGAATCTCGTCACAGCTATAATCAGTATTATATGATCATTTACAGTTTGACGATTCGAAGAAATCGTGTTTGTTCAAATAATAAAAATCCGTTCATAGTGTTATATTTAGTGTCATTCTAGTCTTCGAACTGACAGTATTTTACAATTATTTTTATGCGTTTAAAGTCGTAATAATATATTATCCCGTATCGTTTATACACCAGAGTGTAGATCGTTAAAAGTTTGAGGTAATCTTAAATAAATCATGGGACGGGTTTAGTAACTTTAAGAAGTTATGCATACATTACACTCGGTTATTTCGGTGATTTACAATCGTATATTATAATTTATATTAACAAAAACAAAAGACACCAGCTGCAGTAGTCATCGTTTCTCAGTATATATTACGAATGCACCACACCTTTGTATTGCTCGCGCGAAAACGATTGCTTAACCTTTGAAAATTATATAGCTTAGCTGAATAGGCGTCGACACATTTTATCGGATTCATTTTTTGACAGTTCACTTCGAAGTTCGATAGGAAATAGCATAGCGCAATAGTAATGAGATCAGACGATTTAAATTGTTTCATCTGGCCTACTTGAGACGTACAATAATTAATAGATAGACGGGGCAACTGAAAAATTGATATTTTACAGTCTACACGTAATATTATTGAGCGCGATCTTTTGTGCGAGCGCATCGATATAATTAAGAATTTACAATGATAATGGACTGAATAACAACATCTTAGCAACCGAGCGGCGGCGCAGTATTATAATATACCTATACTACATTATTCTTATTTCGAACCATTGTCGTCATAAAATACGCTCCTGTTCGATACTCGAGTTATTGTTGAATTCAATTAGATTGAATTGAAACGGACTTGTTATTTTACTAGGGCACCATAAAAATTTGGAAATGACTTGAATACAATTTTGTTTACTATATTAAAATCAATACGAGTAGATAGCTGGGAGATACGTGCTACAGAAACATGTAAATAAAATATCACCGTAAATACGAATTGAAAATTAACTGATTGGATTTATACAACAATCAGAAGAAATGATTTAGTATACATAATAATATTATAATATTTCTTTAAAATTAGTTCGATAAATAAACGTGGGCACACTTCAACCATCGTTTCTTTTTTAAAAAAAAACAAACATTTTAAAGATAACAAAACCGAAAAATAAATAGGTTTGGTACCTTAGTTAAATCTTATATGAATAATTCTGTATGATTATAATAATAACTTGTGATCTATCAATTTTACAAATGATTTTTTTTTCATTCAGTCTTCCAAGCTGTATTTTTAAAAATAAAATGATAAAACTCAAATATTTTAACTATCCGAAGCACTATAATTCATATACCGCATAGTCATGCTATATAATTTTTAAATTTTTTTCCCCAACTAGCCTGTACAACAACAAAGAAACTGTATTCCATTTTTATTTTACGTAGTATGGAATAACATACGAAAACAACAAAATTCAAATTTGAGGGTTGCATACTGAATAATTTATTTTTTCTAATTATCTTCAGCACAGTGTGTGCCGTATAATACATTTATTATTCCAATTATTCATAAATTTTAATAAAAATATATTCCCTAGTCAGTCGAAATCAAACCGAAATAATAAAAAACGTATATCATGTGGTAACCACGGACAATATACACAATAATAGTAATAACGTGCATACAGACAAAAAAGGCAAAAGCCAATTTAAACATTTTAAAACAAAATAAATAAAAAAGCAGAAATCGTGTCGAATTTTTAAAAAAAAAAAAGATATCACAAAATTATACTCAATCATCAGGTTTTTCTTAGTGTATAACGATAAAACGCTGAATGTTACGAAATACTAATACACACACACACTCGCACATAATTATATCTACACGGTTATTCGGTATGAGTATTTTAATTGATTCGACGTATGGTTTAAATATTTATGTTTGCATTATACAATTGTACCAGTAACAAGTGTATATTGTTATTGGGATTTTACGTTTTCGTTTACTCGGACGAACCTACGTGTGGCGGATCGCGGTCGTGATTATTATTTAAAATTGATAAATAATTTTTGATTTCAGCTGCAGCAACGCGTGTTCTCGAACAAATAGCGCGTGCGCACGCGTTCCCCAACACGGGACTGATTGATATATACTTTATTCAGTCAACATAAGAATATAATATTATAGCGGGTTCGTACAATTTGGTGACATAGAAAACATTGCTGTGCGTTGCATTTATAAGCGAACCATTATGCGAGGAGACATTTTAAATTTGAATATTTGATCACGTGAATTTATGCACTTGCCGAAAAGTTTTTACAAAAAGTTTGCGCGCTCGCCAACGAGCAATGAATGACAAAATATACGACTGCCATTTATTATTCGCCGCGTTATTTTTTTTATTTTTTTTATATATATTCGTTCGGATGCAGCAATATTATATCCCGTATAACGGTAACGTACAGTTTGTCGCGTATCGAGTCGTGTGCACCGAACGTGTTTTGTTATTTCGTAGACAAATGAATACGATAATTATCATATTTGGTTAATCTTTTTCATCCCGAGCATACGGTAAGCGCGAACGTCCACCGCGGACCGCAGTACAGTGTACAGAAAAAGAAAGAAAAAAATGAAATAAAAAATGTTAATGTAATTTTTTTTCGTTCTTTCTCGTCGTGCGTAGGTTTACACCGCAAACTATAATATCGCGCACAGGCGTATCCTATTTATATTTATTCATACGGTTTCGTACCTATCTGTTTTATTATAACGTAAAGTCGTTTATCGTGACATTTACAGATTTTTTTTTTTTTTTTAATCTAATATATATTATACCCAACGCAGACAGTTTTTCCGCGTGGTTTATTAAGGATTTAGTACGCTATTATAGTTTTTAACTTTTATTCAACACTTACGTGTAGTCGTCGTACAGTGCGACCTGCAATGCCCGGCAATTTACAGTGAAACAGTCTGTAACACTTTTGAAAACTGAACATTTCTTAAAGGAAAAGTTTGTTTATCAATCAGTATCAAAAAGTGGCCAAAACTGTAATCAAATAACAAATTACAAACTTTTATAATAGGTACTTGTGAAGAATAAAATATATATATATTTAAAATGCATTTATAGTTCTTAATTATAAAAAGTTTTTAAACCATGATATCCACTCGAATAAAATATCCAAGTTCGCAATAAACATTGAAATGATAAAATTGAGCTTTAAATATTATGTAGCGTGATAATAATTAAGATTAAATTATTCAAGCTATTAATTTAACAGCGTATCAGATAGTTTAGCAGAAGTTTTTGAGTATCAAAATAATTTTAAGATTAATGACTCGCGTAACTGCGTAACGTTGAAACAACTTGAATGCATTCGATAGATATTTCAGATTACGTTTGAACGTCCGTGAATTTAAATACAATTTCTCTAACACTCGAGAGAAAAGTGTACGTATAACTTATATATTTCGTAAAATTAAGAAATTCTATTAATATTGACAACAACAAATCGATATAGTTAAAATGTTTTAACATATCAAAACGTCCGTTAATAATCAAAATCTTACCATGGGGGTACAATTTTAATAAAAATAAACTATTATTCAATACAACAATTTTCCCGTGTTGACAAAATAAGTATATCATTATCATCAACAAGAAACATATAGTTATTATTTTGACTTGCATATAAATAATAAAGATAAAAAAGACTCAATAGGACTTGACAGGAAATGTAGTGCACGTCAGTATTTGTGCATCACAGGTGTATATAAGCAAAGAAACACTTGAAGTGTTTGTATATGGATACAGTCCAAAGGAGTCTATCAAAAGAGTCTGAACTTAATAATTTTAACGTCAACAACTGTCGACTTGAATAAAAAATCTATAAAAGCAATTTACGTTTTATTCCGTCTTCGATATCGAAAAATTAAGATATTTTATAGTACAAAATATTTCACATCAATACGACAAGTTTAAAAATATTGTAATAGAAAAGTAGTACGGGCAGAATACGAGTTCTATTCGAATCCCTTCCGATTCAAAATTAGAAACAAATTATGACTCCACATAGAAAACGGAGTGCTACATGTTTCGCTTTCTAGTTTCTACTGTATACGCGGTGAACAACAATAGGGTGCACGTACCACAGCTGGGGTACAAAATCTCTCGTCCTCTAAAATCGCACATTTTACAACCCTTTAGTATATGTTTGGATACTGACATTTGAATACTTCTCTCCGGGGGTTCGAAACACTTTTCTCATTGGCAATACACGTTTTATAGTTTTCTGTCAGTCCTATGTACAATACTGACGAACAGTGCGCATAAGATTTCATCGAATGCGGAATATCGCGTAAAGTAGACGTGCGCGCGTTTAACGTAAATCAGACTTGTACAAATGCCTCACGATATCCACAGTGCTTGCGCTACTTGTACGTTCGCAGTTTCCCTTTGAAAATAGAGTCCGAAAAAGGAGCCCCTGTCTCCTTTCATCCCATCGTACGTGACGTAAAGTGCCGGCTCGTTAAATGAGCCAAGTCATAAATATTAAATTATGTGTCGGACCGCTTTCGCTATCGCCACTTGTCCGCTTGTCCTGTCCTGCAAGGAAATACATCGGTACACGTCGAGTATATATATATATATAAACAATGGGGCGTAATTGCTGAGACAGATGAACTGTGGGGATTTAATAGAACTTTTGACTCACTGACTGAATTTCACCCCCATAATTTATAACTACAAAAATGTTAATTTGACGTCTACTAGATTGAAGGTTGAATCTCTCCAGTTGACACCTATAATTTGAAAAATGTAAAACTTACTAATTGTGTATAGCCTATATAATATGTATTACACATTTGATTACTACTATACATTTTATAATATTATATGGACATAAACGAATCATATAATTAATCTATCATCCCTTATCGTTAAATCGCGTTTCATATACTCTATTTTATATTATGGTCTTAAACGAGTTGGTATTTTAATGAAGTATCTTTATAAAACGTAATAGGGTAAGCATGGGTCAGTGCACGTGTACCAAATATCTAAGTAGCTGTCTCAAATCTTTGTCACGGACTTTAACCGAAGGATACTCGTATGACATACTATGAGATTATAAGATATATGTTTGTCTCTACGAGAAGTTCAGACAGTTCCGACTACGAGGGTAAATAAAATATCTATGTGCCTTTAGAACTTTGTCTTAGCACCTTCAGATAAGACAAGATTTCCGATAAGCTATATCACCTATATCCTACAGAAACCAGGCTCTAGAGGTCGTCAAGAACTTAATATTAATTTGAGTAATATGCAAATGAGGTTTTTATTCTACTTCATTTTAATGAATATAGTTGTTGTTGTTGCTGTTGCAGTTAACTGGCTGAGTTTTTTTTTTTTTTTTATCATCGATATTCTGAATTTTTCATATTATTATAGTTTATTATTAGTTTCCTATGTAGTTACGTGTACATAACTAATCGAAAGTACTAAAAGAAAAATATAAAAATGGTGGACCACTCACATGATTTTGGAGCTGCTTAAGTAACAAGGGCCACCATTGTTCTTTATTAGTCTAGTGGCGCTGAATAAGATGTAAGTCCGACCATAACTCCGGTATTGTGCAAAGGGTTGCGATGCACCTCTTCAATTACGTCCCTGTTCATGTTAGTAAGGCACGTACGATAACGTCATTATCCCGACAAATCTCATTGTCATATAAACGCCACACGTTGACCCCGCGAAAAACCCTGCTACGAACACACAACGTTGACGTCATATATGCAGTAATAATAATAATACTAATAATGAGGTCGAAGGTTATTTTACCTGTCATAAAGGGTACCTATATGATATTATAAATATCAATTGGATTGGATTATGTGGCAGCGAATGGAAAAAATGTCAATATATTTCAATATCTAATAAAATAACATGTTTTTTATTTATGTTTTGGGAAACGAAAAACACTTAACGACCACAAGTCGTGGTGAATTATATGAATGTTAATGTACATAAACATAAAATATATAATGTAAAATATATCAGGACACCAAAAAGCTGTATGCGCACGTATAGTGAATTCCGTACACACGATCTACCCTTATACGTATACGAGTCGCATCGAAGTAATGTTATAATATACGTATCACAAAAGCAATGAATATCAACTATGAATACTACTGTATAGTAAAAATATTAATCATAGTAATAATATAAAATACAATTTAACATCTTTATAAGGAACCTCTGTTATACGAATCGCTTTCCGTAACGATTTTTACGAGACTAAGAAATGTTCATAAGGAAACCTTTTTATTTAACGGAAGAATATAATATATAGTACACTCGTAATATTTTGTAATCTTAGGTAAGAAGAATCTGATATCATTGGCTCCAGAGCCGGCATTAGGTAAATATAGTTTCTGAGCCCTTACTCAATAGTTCTGTGGCTTGAGGGGGGGGGGAGTAAGGATGGAAAAATAAATATTAAAATAAATCCAATGAAAAAAATACAAGACATATTATATTTTAGAACCGATACTATTCGAGACCATTTATAGCTAAACGGTCAAAAAGGAGGGTGAACATGATTTAAAAATCACCCTGTACACCACAGCCAGCCGATTTAAAACGAATCACGCAAGGCACCTACCTATATTATACTTTTAAACGTAACAATTTTAAAAGTTGTATCAACGTGAATATTTCAAAGGGGAAAACTGCTGTTGTTATCGTCTCCATATCTGATTAGTTTACTTGTATATGATTATTATTATTATATTATATACGATGTGGTGGCTAACTTTTTACCACCGAATATTGTGTTTGAAAGTTGTTATCGTCTCCATATCTGATTAGTTTACTTGTATATGATTATTATTATTATATTATATACGATGTGGTGGCCAACTTTTTACCACCGAATATTGTGTTTGAAAGTTTAAAATATATATGATGATAATGTATGGTACAATAATGATTATGTATACCTGCGCCGCATGATTAAAACCATTAAAGTTTAAACTCACGCCGATAAGTATATTATACCTATTATGTATTAAGACGGGAGGGGGGGGGAGGGGGAGGAGAAAAAAAAGGAATTCTGTGTGACGCATCGTTGTAGCGGGCGCATGTATAAACACAATGCTGTCCAGCGTATAATACTATGCGACGGTGCTTATACGTATAATATGTTGTATTATTATAATACACATTTTGTACATTGTATATTATACCGGGGGAACTTGTGAAAATATTATTTTCGCGTGGACAAAAAATTAAAAAAACAAGTCGTTATGGGCGGGTTGTCGACCTTTGCCGCGCGGCCTTATGTTCGCGCACGAGATTTGCCGCGGTTCACCGGCTAGGGGGTGGGGGCGTTTTTTTTCCCCCCCGCTGGTTTTCCCGTACCTTAATCACATCCGTGATTTTTTCTTCCACGCCGTTATACGCGCGCATTTAAGTTTACACGAACGAATGAATTATTCTTTCCTCAAAGTATATTGTATACCGCACACGGAGGAGGCGTAGGCACCTTAACAGCGATACAGCTGTTCCGTTGCGCCCCGGCGCTATTACAACGCTCGCCGCCGTCGAGGAGATCCTGTACGGCGGACGCCCACCGCGTCGTAACGTGCCTCGCCGGTGAACGCAATATAGTTATATTATCATAATGTTGTTCCAGTCCCGGTCCCGCCACCCGCCCGTGCGTCCGATCTATTAAAATACAACGATAATAATAATAATAATAATATAATATAGGCCGTCAGGTCGAGCGAGTAGACATAATTTTATTTTGATGATGGGGGGGGGGGTATAAAAAATTGTCTACAACCGAAATAAGAATTACATTTCATGATATTGAACAATTTTTAACACAATGATAATACATTTAAAATAAGAAGAAACTTTTTATTTATAATAACATTTCAAATGAAGAGTACCTGTTTAGTTTTTATTTTGTTTCATTTTATTTTTTATTAACAACATTTACAATCGGTACACATTATTTTTTCCGCAAATTTACGAAGACAATATGACAATCAGGAACAATGGTGAGAAGGGAAGCTATCCGATGATGGGACCCTGATTTGGGTATGATTTGGGATTAAACGTCTTGATCAAGAAGAGCTCGGTACCAACGGCTTTTAAGGCGACGAGGAGAGTTGTCGAGGATCACAATGAAATATTGATTTGAGATAAGTGGGTTGAAGTGGAGAGATATAACCTGGACTGGATTTTTTTGTCGTCAGGCATGATCATAGTAGATTAAGATTTCATTTTTTAGTAGTAGTTTGGATTTCAGTATTCGTCGGAAACGGTGTAGACTGATATTAAATAATTTTCTTTTTGCTACGAAGTGGGGGCCCCGGGCAAGTTTTTTTTTATCGAAAACCATTCCAAGACATTTGACTTGTGTTTGGAAGGCAATTGGAACTCCTTGAAACAATATGTGAATATTATTTTTTTGTAAGCGAAACGAACATGTAAAGCAATTTATTTACATTTTTACTGTTAGGGATTACAATTTATGGGCACTGGGCAGGCATGACAAAATGTCTATTCAAAACTCCAATCCAACTAAACTTACATCCCCTCGGATACGTGTTTGCTAATAGCACTGAATTAACACTTCGCACTCGGGTCGTACACACACAATCGTGGTGATATAATTTAAAAAAATATATATAAATACAATCTGCTCGGTAGAATGAAAACGGCACGCCCAGTTTTCCGTGCGTATACATTGTATACCTACAATACGGTCGTACGAGACAAATATATTTCCGTACACGATTATTTCGATTTATATTTAAATGATATTTTTTCGATGGGACTAGAAGACATGTTTTTTTATAATATTTTAGGATCACTTCTAGATTCCTCCGGTTCCAGATATTGCTAGAATGTATATTATCTAAAAGATTCCGACCATCAAGTACGTTAGTACAAGACGCGTGCCATAGCCTGTCACCGGAAGACCGATTTTATCTGTTCTGTTTCAGGTCGAAACCCATACCGATAAATGCTCACAAACTCGTCTTTGGGAAAAAATAATATTGACGAATTGTCGAATATTTCACGTTCGTATTTTATATAGATCACGGGGATCCAGCTCTCGCACATGAAATTATCCGTTCACGAATTTCACCACCAGCACACAGCAACATAGTTTAATCACGAAAGCCACCGTCAGTTGCTCGGAATACCGTCAATGGATAACCTCTCCACACGGACTGTTTTAACAGATTATAAATATAAGTGTCAGTGCGACAAAGAAGATAATCGAGAGATTTGAAAATAAGAAAAGCATAGTACTCGGGGTTGATTTTTAAGTTACACTGTACCTCCATTTCTTAAAAGACTTTATTTTTTGACAGAACATATTTTTCGGAAAGACCCATTAACACTTTTGGATTGCAATTGTATTTACTGCGAATTGTTTATATATTATTCTGATTTCAATTAACCACGTCGATGCGTTTAACCATCAAAGAGTACGAAAAACAAAAATAATTTCGTAAACAATCTCAATGAGAAACTTACGAAAACTATGAAAATGTGTATACATTGAACTTTTTCCAGAAGGGATGTACTTAAGTTTCAAACGCAGCAAACAAAAGAAGGCCCCGGCTCGCGTATCGGAAGTTCGTATATTTATTTAAAGCATAATTGATCGGCGGTTCCTGGGAAAAGTGTATATGTATTGTTTTCCATTGGTTTTCGGTTGCGTATCTTTTTCGTGATTTCTTTGATGATAGACGATAGTCCTACAACTGGTCGGTCACGTAGAGTCTCGGTCGACAAGTTCGACGTAACGGGCGGCTAACTAGACAGTGTTTTTTTCTTTGGAAAAACCTACTGCAGAGAACGGGCATGCACGCGAAAGGGGGACGAGAGATGAAAAGAGAGCGATAGAGAGAGAGAGAGAGAGAGCCTTTGCCACAGGAAACTTTTACACCACCACGTCATTATAGGCGTTTCTATAAATAATAATACACGTACAAAGTATACGTTATGTAAATATCGACAAAGAGTGCAGACGGGTGGTTTTTATTGGATTGACACCTCCCTCCATGAGTATATACACCTCACCTTGATGTGGACAAAATACGTTTTGACGTTCATAGCAATTTCATACGGTTATTTGAGATTTTTTCCGCGCGTCTCTAGAACGTTCTTGCAGTTTTGCCGAGGTACACCTCCTACACATATCCTACATATATTATAATAATATGGTATGCGCGCGAGGTCTGACCTGAACATAAAATCATTGATTATGCAAATACTAGTCTAGTTTTTATGATCTATGGTATATATTACACTTGTACTTTACGTGATCGTGCGACCGTTATGATTTTACTCACCGTTATAATATTATATTTCGACTTTTTTTACCATACTAATATCATTATATATATGTGTACAAGTTTGGCATAATTTTTTTTCGATGTAACAGATTTACGTTTATATTATATATTTATGCTTGATTTTGGTGATAGAATAGTAGCTAAATAATTATACCGTGTTTGCTTGTGTATATGATAATAAGAGTTTTAAATATATTTGGTTTTTAAGAAGATGCTAATACTTCAATTAGTTCCCACTCAGAAGTAGTTGGAGTGGACTTTTAAAATGTTATAGAAATCATATTCGGTAAATGATTTCGAGCCAAGTCCAGAATTCATAATAGTGTATTGGTACGATTTTTAAGGTTACGGTTTAATAACGTATTGTTAGTCAAGATTTGTCAGGTAGAAATATTGAATATATCATAAAATCCGAGTCTGGCTTATGAGTAATAAATAATTTAATACAATTATAAAATTCATAAATTCATAATACATATAAATATAAGTTATACCGTTACAATTTAACCCAACGTTAAACTTTTATTAAAAAAAAAAACATAGATTTTTGATATTATTACAATATAGGATATGAATGAAATTGTATTCAATGTTCTAGTGTTTACTTAAATTATCAATATTTTTCTATCAGTACATTAATCTGATTGTTCTAAAATAAGTAAGTCTAAAATAACATTACATGAACTATATTTTATGTTAATCAAAAATAAAAATATCATGTATTTTTTAAATCAAAAACTCGTTCTCGAAATCTTATTCGTTTAACCACCGATCATATAGTTTTTATCAATTTGACCTTATTATGAAGTAACTATAGTAGCTTATTGATCTATATTTAATCCAACAACAACTTACGTTTATAACACAAATTCATTAGTGCTTGACGGTACTTGTGGACATTTGATACAGAATATATTGTATCATACAGTACGGTTACATTTTCTATTTAAACGCATTATTGCCGTGACAACGAGAAATAGTTTTCGATTACATTCATAATTCTATCGACCTTCGTTGCAGTTTACAGCGTGGAATTTACATATGCAATCATCATCTGCAATCTTACCGATGTGATTTTCTTCGAATACATTATAAATATTAGGGATTTATCCCGGCAGTACCTGTAATATCTACAATTCAATTTATAAGTCATCCAAAAACAATTAACGTGAAAAATGGAAACGTTTACTGAATTTATCTATGTACAAAATTGTACAGAAGTAATTTTTTACTACTTTTAAGATATTTTAAAATTAAAATTAAATATGGTTAAAACTGATAATTAAAAATGTCCATTGGCTCGGCGTATCCTTGGAACTGTATCTATCTGGTACCTACACATATTTTGCACTAAACCTGATGATCGTAAAAAATATTGAACGTTTTTGGTAGCGATTGAAGTATTTTTTGAAAATAATCATCGTTTTCTTAATGTTATGATTTCTAAAATTGGTGTGTCATGTTAACGACGTTAACGTGTGTAAGCTCAATTAATAACTAGACTAATGTTAATACGTAATATATGTATATAAGTGGTTAATAATAAAATGTACAAACAATTAAATAATTTAAAATACGTGTATTATAGGCGTTTTGTTCATTTACTGCTATAGAAATGACATACATATAGTACCTAATACCTATACATGTGATCATATTATTATATATTATCATCATTTTGGCTCCAACTCAAGTCTCTGTCGTCTTTTATATTTCGTAGTAATTCAATTTTTTCGCCTTTGTCAAGAAATAAATGTAAATTTTCGTATTTGAAAATAACATTACCATTAACAATCAATGTTCTACATTTTTCATAATAACAGTGCCTGCACTATAACTATGTGCATACTGTATACCGTTCATATCATCATATAATATGATGTGATACGACCGAATGTCTTATGATCTAGTTACTTGATTCTAATATGCATAATACATTGTAGTATATGCACGGACTTATTTTCCATTACTGTTTTATTATTATAAAAAAAAAAGAAAAATACTTATTATTTTGTCGAATTGATAGCGTTCTCTTCTCATCTTATCGTTTAGTTTCCACGCACATGTTTTCGAATAATACAATAGAAGGACTATTATATTATTATTACTTTAAACTGACCCGGCCAACGATTGTAAAGAACTACGGAAAGTTCTCGTGAAAATGATTGCTACTTAAATTATTAATACCCTCCAAATTTCAAATTTTTTCTTTGAAAATAATATAATTTATTAAATGAAAAAAAAAAGTATTTTTTTTAAACGCTATAAGTCCTGCTTAATATTATTATTATTATTTTACTAATAATACGTAATAAAGGTTTATTGATTCTTCTTCTGGACATCTAGGAGTAAAATCCAGAAGTGATGTTCACGTATTCTCATAAGAAAGCTTTGTAAATAAAAATCAAGTTCCGAAGACATTGACAAATCGTAGAAACACATCAACTTCTATTTACCTTTTAGGAGAGGATCGGGATGAAATGATTTCTTATTTCACTCCTACACCGTTAGAGATGTATACTACTAACATTTCAGGTCTCTATGTCCAGCTGTTTGATCTGCGCGATGACGAGTCTACGAGTACGTGAATTGGACGTCTTCTTTAATGTTTACCATAGAATATAATAGATTAATAGTATATACGGCATTGGACTGTAATCAATTCAAAGTTGTAGTAATGTACTCGTATTATATAATAAAAACGGTAGTACTCATCATTCCGTACTCCGTTGGTTAAATTTTTTTTTTTTTTCATTTATTATAATATTATAAAATGTTTCAGCACATTTAGTGCTATTACAACTTTTCAATTTTTTACAATATGTTTGTTATAAATTTAAATAATTATAAGTTAAAAAATGACACAATTATTAACAGTGAGGGTGATAATAATTTGATAACATATTGGTTAAATTAAAACACGATCGTCGATCGGGTAGGTAGGAAGGCAGGTAGTTGAGGTAGGTAGGTGCCACTATATAGGTGGTATAGGTACCTAATATACCTATGCTAATGTGCGTGGGAACGGATGATCGGGTGTGCGTATTATACGCCGCCATTACGTAATAATCATGTGTACCTAAGCCGACCGAGTACTTGGTGCGTTTAACCGCTCGCGTGGTCGAAATATATGTCGGGCTATCGTTATACGCGCATTGTGTTTTATAATATATTATGTTATGCGCGATGTTTGCTCTCGCATCTGTTTTGGGGCCATGCACGTATTATTATTATTATTGTTATTATCATCATCATTCGAAACCGCAGTCAGTCAGTCATTCATAATTTTATATTATGCTCGTGCTTGGGTCCGTTCCAATTGGGGAAATGGGTCGTAGACGACGCGTGGATATTGTGTATTTATGTGTGTGATGCAATAGTAATTGAATTGGTCCGTGTCCAAGAGGCAAAAGGTTCCCCCCTTTTAAAAAAAACCCGAAATTAATCAACAAAATCTCTGTGTTATCTATAATTATGAGAATGATTGTCGTATGACGGCAGTGGTAAATATTTGAGCACGCGCTCAATGTCAAAACTGTTTGGTAGCAGAGCGGCAGCGCACGATAATAATATGATGGTCGTAAATGGTACTATAAAATCACGCCTTCGGTTCTTCCAATGGTAGCTGCGGTGCTCATACCCCAGAACACGGTTTCGGTATCGAAGTAAACTCGAGAAGTCTTACCAATAATTTCTGGAATAGTTTTTTAAATCTAAATTTAATCTAAATTTTCCCATTTTTATGTATGAAATTTTTTTTTGAAAAAATGTTCCGACAACAAAACTTCCAATGGAGCCTCTTAAGCTTATTTTGATAACGAAATCGCGTGTCTCTACGACTAAGTACTGTTGGAAGTACGAGAGCAAGTTTTTATGATCGATTTTTGGGTATACTGTAACAGCCTCTTAAGTATATATTATTATGATATGATTATATTTATCGAAACATTACTATACTAAAAGGTATGACACTTTTTTACTTAGAACATTTTATATAATGTATCTTAAAATTGATATTATTATTTTACTAGCTGTACAATAGTGAGTATCGATTACGAACGAAATGAGTATACATTGCTCCTTTACCCTTTGTACAGGTGTATTAACAACAAGAAATCACAAGATGTGCATGTCCTTATTAACTATTATTATCTAATATTAACTATCCGATTGAATTATGAGATAAATTAAAATGCGCATACGAAAATAAGATAAATACGATCCTTAACAAAAGTTGTGTGTACAAATAGTAATTACATTCTTTTAATCTAATGATCCCATAATCGATTTGTTTAATCTTTAAAACAACAATATTATTCTTCGACCGAATCGTATTTGTCCATTGTTTACGGTAATTTTCAATTAATACAACGTTATATCATATTTGCGTTGAATGATACGACTATAATATTATATAAACGTCTCTATAAAATATATTAATAATGTATAATTAGCAATGGGCAATTGCGTTTCCCACGCGCTTATCGATTTCATTAAAGGTTTAAAATCGATTTTAATCATGACGAGGCATATAGAAGAGTTAAAACTAGTGTGCCAGGGAATAAAACACATCGTAGAGTAAATAAATTTCAGTAAATACGAAATTTATCACGAGAAGGATGGACGCGAGTACTTTCACCCGCGTTTCCTTTGTAAAGTTCGTACTCTCTTGAACGCTCCAAAGTTCGCCATTTAGCTGCCACGGTTTACCTAAAAAATACGATAAATTGGTCACGTTGACCATCCTCCTTATAAATCCTCGGTTCTTTACCGCCTGTTGAAGTCGTTAACGTTGTGCGCGACTCGGAGATTTTGCAGACGATGGTCGCCTGGTGATCCCACGACATAGAATAAAAGTTGAAGTTCCCAAGAGTCCTCGGGACGACGCGCGTGTTAGCGAGCATACCGGTACACGAGCGGTGCTGGTACCATACGATTAGCGTCACGTGACATGGTTACGATTCCGCAATCGTGGTCAGGACGAAATACAAATAAGAAAAAATATATATTAACCGCGGAATGTTCAGTGGTTAGTTACCGAGTAATAAATCGTCTTACGGGATCACACGCACCCGTGGGGTAGGAGGACAAAGAAACATATACGCGTACGTTGTACTTTGAAGAAGAAAAAAAACGGTCGACTAAACGGGGAGACCTTGGTCGGGGTTCACCGGGTAGAAAGTGCGTGTACGATTCACGAGCGCCGCAGTGGTGCGGTCATCATATTATAATGTCCGTCGTTATCCGTCTGTATAACGTATCATGAAAATATTGTTTTTCATCGTCCGTTTTTTTCTTCTCCTCCTCCTTCCTCTTCTACTTCTTCTCCACCACTGCCCGTCCGAAATTTCTTCGAAAATAAAATATCGCACCTTATCGTCGTCGCTCGAAGTGGCCGTCCAGCGCGCACGTACGAGTGCACATATTTGGTATACGTATACACATACACGTGAGTATACATCCGAACAAAAACGAACCGCACAGGTATATACGCGTCCGAGCAATGAACCATCCAGCACACATGCTCTTTAGGAGACGTACGTGATGTTCATTGTACACCAGTTGCACACACGCACACACGCACGCACACACGCACACATTTAATGTCCAGCGTGATTACAAAACGCATATTTTCGAATATGTAGGTGTGCGCGTGTGTGTGAGTGGTTTTTTTCAATTTTTTTTTCTCTATTCGTCTCGACCGTATAATGCATATGTGTATGTGTTTGTACGCGCTTGTGTGTGATGCGACGGAATTCATTGTTACACTACGTTATGATGTGTTACAGTGGTGCGGCGAAATATAATGCGCTGCCGAACTATTACGATTTTCCGGACGGCGCGAAAAACGGATGGACGAACCGATTCGGGTGCGATGGCGACTAATAATGTGTTTTACGCGTTATCATCAGAAACTTCAATGATGCAAGTCGTATTCTATTTTTCTAAACGACCTAGAACGCTGTTTTCCGAGCACATAGTTTCGCATTCGTTTCGTACATCAAGGAATTATAAAATGAAACTTTCATTTCGCATATCATTATACATATTCAATGCATTTTTAATGCACTTTTTCACGAGAACGTATAAGATTTTTTACAAACATTTAGTTTAAATTCCTCCTAATCGTCGCGTTTGCTGCAGCCGTCATGTTTGCACGCTTGTGTGTATACCCGCCTTTAAAGAAGCAAAAAACATATCTCTTCCAATCATTCTTATTTTGTACTGTGTTCGTATACCGATTATGTACCAGGCAAATGCGACTGTCTACTTACCTCAACATTGTGTATTCATTTTTTGAAAATAATTTTCAGGTAAAAAGAAGCTAAGAGAAGACGTATAGAATAATAATCAATAATACGAATGGTAAAAAAGATGATTTTTTTCAAAATAAAAATAATTTTAAAGGCATTTATTTTTATAAGTGCACTGTAATTCGTACTTTTTTTTAGAAATGTTTTTTGTTTTTTAGATATTCATATCCGCAGCCTGCTTATGATAATAATATTACAGTCGATGGTATATCTATAGTGATGGAAATGACATTAGACGATGTGGTGGCAGGAAATAATACGTACCTTGAAACGTACACGAAATATTATATTACATACTCGTATTATAATATACGCGCTTAAGACGAAGCTGCTGAATATATATACATATGACAGCAAAGATCGTTGCGATTTGATTTTGAAGATTTTCGCACGCGGCACACGTTCATTTTTGATGACATCTCGTACGTCCGTGTACGTTTTGGTCCTAAAGTCGATTTTGTATCCAATCACTGCAGACATTGTGTAATGAGCACCACGACTGTATACCTACGCGGTTCATCCCCTGGAAATCGGGTCTTTGAAACACGCGTATACCTACGCGATTTATCCCCCAGTATTTAGAACACGCAACATCTCGACCCAAGGTAGTCCTCCGTGGACGTCGACCACATCGGGGGTGTAGTTTCACGTGGGGGATGCGAACCTATAGCAAGGATTGGCAATATAACTATGTTCATAGCGACTAGGGAGCCAATTTTTAGGCCTTCTTTAAAATCTTCCGGCGCCAGAGTGCAAGACTCGAACTGTAACCGTTCCATATGCACCCGATGGATACGACAACACTTCCACAGGTATCACAACAAAACAAGTAGGTATTACCATCGATCATATTATATCACCATATTATAGTAATTTTATTTGTATTTAAAAACCTTTGTCCAAACATTTATTTTGTTGTTCGACTTAGCAAAAACAAAATGAAAGGGAACAATATATTTAAAAAAAATTATGGTCACCCTAACCAATATAAATTATAGTATTACCACGATTTTGGTCAATATATGACAATCGGTTTACTAGAACGGTATTTTTGCTAAATCACACCCTTACGAAGTGATTAAGTTAGATTATTGGTCGAGTTTTTGGGAACATATGAAGTAGAAATGTCGACGACCCCGCCGAACAATTTCGAGTTGAACAACTTCAGTAGAAATCGAAACTCGATGAGTTGAGTTTTTTTGCTCGCCGAAAATGCATTCAATATAAAACACTGTATATCTCACCGAGAAACGCACGCTCTCGACTTTTGTCAACGAAAAATAATCCATTTGAAATATTTTCACCCGTCCACGCGGCGATGTCTGCAGTCGGCATCTGCACGACAATATCGATGAAGGGTGTCCAACCAGGACATACAAAGTGCGTTATCTCCTGTGTTAAAAAATATAAGCAAATAATTTGGTTTTTTTTTACGAGTATCCCTGGGCAATGGCCAATAGCTATTTTGTTGACAATAGTTTGGTAAATATAAGTGTATTATTAAAAAAGTTAAAAATAAACTATTTATTTTATAATTTTTGTGAAATACAAAGAAAGCCATTTTACAGGGCTTCTCTTTCTGAAAATTTTGACGATTCAACTTTCAGTTTTCATGGGATTCATGATTCTTAATAATTTTTTTAGCTTACAAAGAAATAATGTAATTTAATATCACCTCGTTATTTTTCTAACAAGGTTTGCTGGTAATGTTGTTATTATTGGAAATCGTGTAAATAGTACACTATTTTTTTGTAAACTAAAAAAGTTATCAAAAATCAAGAAGTTAATGAAAATTGAACGTTTAACCGTTAATGTTTTCAGAAAAATAAGCCTTATAAAATGGCTACCTTAGAATTGTATTTAAAATAAAAAATGAATTCCCTAACTTCTTGAATAATTCACTTTTAATTGCCCTAACAATTGTCAACAAAATCGCCTTTGCCCAGGGATGCTCATAAAAGTAACAAAAATCGACATTTTCCGCGAACACGAGCGATAACGCTCTGTGTATTCCCGGTAGAACACCCTGTGTATTACACATACGGAATAATAATACAATATACGACATTCCTCGTCGCATCCGTTGTCGCGCACAACAATAATGAGATAATTTTCAAAAGTCGCAGAAGGGAAAATTACCATTACGTTATATTGTAATACGTTATTAAATCCATCGGTCCGAAACGCGTTCGATTAGATTTCGGATTATTTAGCTCCAGACGAATTATTGCGCACCGCCGTACTGTTATTATCTATTGTGTTCCATTATTGTCGCGATGATCACTATAATAATAATGTACCGTATTATAATAGGTGATGAACCATTTCATGATTCGCGCGCGTGCCTTTTAAGAAAAAAAAAAAAAAAACCGTTCGGATTTAGATCACACGAAAAACAATCGATATGTGATGTCTGGTTGGAATGAGAAAAAATCTGAGAACAAATCTGTTAAACCTTATAGTGCGAGTGTTGCCGTCCTTTTTTCCGATTTGACTGTCTGTTAAATAATAATAAAATATAACATCGTATTACGAGCGAGAAAAAAAAATGATTATACATAGTAGCAACTATTAAATGTTACTCGACGCAATCCCATCCGCACGTCAGATTTGTGGCTTCAAATATAACACGTATATATATATAAAGTGGTACGATGACCATGAGAGACATTTCGTCGGGGAAAAAAAACAATCATAAAATGTTCTTCAGTTGTTTACAGTTTAGTGAAAGGATATTTATTTTTTTTCACATATAATCACTGGTTTTCCATCACTTACGGCCACATGAAGCGGACACATCAAACGCGTTGCTGCACACATATCTGTGTATTATACCACATTACACGCACACCGTAACTCGGAAACGATCACGGTAACTAAAATATCAGATATATATATATATAGGTATATAGGTACTACTGCAGCGGTTGTTTCTAGGAAATAATAGATATAAATAGCGGATAAAGTTGTAAAAAAAAAAAAATCACATTTTTCAAAACATTTGAACGCACACATCAGTGTTCTCGAACACGTGTACCCCACGATTCGTCGATGTTGCGGGGAAACTGGTAATGATAAATCAATATAACGTAATGATAAAAAAAAATTAGACCGCTCTTGAAAATCTTGTCGAATACCATCGACGACGACGGTTCGCTCCAACGATTGTTGAGGTTTTTTTTATTTGTTTAACTATTTTATACGATCAACGCCATAATGACGGGGCAAAACGCGAACGTGAAAATTCTTAGGACTGAACTTTTGCTGCCGGCCGGACGGACGTCATATTAAATATTGTACTAATTACAATATTAAACCAAAGTCGTTATTGTAGACGCTGTACAAGAATAATTGCTAATACAATTTTTTTACGATATAATATGTTATTATGTTAATCACGCCGAAGTTCTACCGATGGGTGGTTTTGTTTCAAGGCCTTAAATTAACTATTAGGCTATACCAATTATGCTTGTTAAAGTAAAAGTGTTCGGATTATATACATAAATTAAATGACTATACAAATCCTTTTATAATTGAAAATGGATCGTATAAATTGTATAAAGGACGAGTATGCGTATTCTTATTAGGAAATTAGACCGTGATCGAGTATTGTCTCACGAACCGAGTAAAAATAATGTGAACATTTTTTTAATTGAATAGAGAAACACCGATTTACCGTCTTTAACTATTACATCTACGATTTATACAAATGATAACAATAAAGGTAAACATCATTATCGCCAACGTTTAATCAAACTCATACCGACACAAATTAAACCAGCTTTATTCACGTTCCAGTCTTACATTTGTATCTTAAACTGAATTTGACCTATTTTAATAATCACACGATTTAGTTTGGTATTTTCATTAAAAAGTTCTAATATAAATTAATTGGATAAGATTAGTCTTATAAAGACGATTTATTTTCAAAATAAAGTTTTTATTTTTTGGAGGTCGAAAACACGTAGGTAAGTATTATCTCGTAATTCAAAATGTTACAATAAATAACCAATATTATATTTTAGCGATTTTTTTTTAAAACTTAACATTAAATAATATAATGAAACTACAGCGATCAAGGATAATAATATTTTAAAACGTGTTTGGTAAGTTTCACATATATATATATATTTACTGTGGCTTAGGATTTAATCATTAATTGATAAAAAATTCAGAAAATAAAACTAAGTTTTATATTTTTAGAATGTAATTTACCTTAAATGTTTTTAAATTGAACCGAATAAAATAATGGAGTAAATAATTTTAATTCACATTTCTCATAAACTTTTTTTTATTTATACACATTAATTGTACGCGAAATAAAGCGCGAATCACATATGGAAATATTAGAGATATTATGATAGTTATACGAACGATAACGAAATATTAAAACTCGTAATGAGACGTAATTATTACAGAATCTATCGGGAAGACAACTGTACGGAAACCAACTATAAAAATATAATAAATTATTAATCAACAGTAAACACAGGGTACACATGATCACGAGTGTTTGCCTATAGTCCACGCCTAAGATAATATGGATTCTACTATTAAATACATAGATTTATACATTTGTTAAAATGTACGAACGACGAATTATACGAAGTGTCGCGTGAAAGTATCTACTGCCAGACGTATAAGTAATTTATTAAGAAACATTAAGTATGACACAATATAATATACTTACAAACAAAAGCTCTTACGTAGAGTATTATTTTCCGTGTTAAAACAAGTCGTATACTTAGTATCAAAAACAATTAAAATATAAGGGGTAGGAAGGGGTATTCTTTTTTCGTTTATAAATAATTAATAATTAAATTGATATCAGATGCAGGTGTACTTTATCTTAGTTGTGTTACTGAGATCAATGGAAAACATTTTAGAGAAAACTTCCTTGTTACGTGTAAAACGAAAATACGGAAATATTTATTAATAAAGTAATATACATGGTTGGTAAACGAAATTATATTAAAACAAATTAACGGTTAAATTGTCGTTAAAGACCTTTGATCATCATATTGAAACGTTAAGTTTAATAATCGTTCATAAATAAATTACGTGAATATCAATATATTATAATATGTTCGGTTCTGTTTTTGTTTTTGCTTTTAATTAACAATCAAAAACACACTTACTGTAATTCATAACTTTCGCGATTTCGTTCACAAATGCTTTACCTAAAATAATTAATATACACTTCGCTCGAAATGTATTCTTTTAGATCAAAATCATTGTTTAAATTTTAGTATGGATTACCCGTATTAGGTCGAGCTGTTGGATTCAGTTATCGAAACATTTATGAAAGAATACAATTGAAATATAGGTTAATTTCAGCGGACAGCTGAAGTAATAGAGAATGAACATTTTGCTATCTAATTCAAAATGTTAAAAAAAATACCTCGCATTGTAAATGTAAATTAATTAATTAATTTTTTTTTTGCCGTTTGTTATAAATCAAGTCTTAGGTCAAACTTACAACGTAGACTATGTTCAACGTGATTTATTTATAGCCAAGATTTTTTTTCTTCACGTCTTAACAAAGTAAAAATAAAACTATTCGTTCTGTAACCATATGCTCGTGGTCATTCATGTGCTTCAATTGTTTCAGTTTTGTACAATATAGGACTGCAACGGTTTAAATGTAGTAGAACTGAAATCCGTATCATTATCAAACACAGAATAATAAGTGTACAATACTTATAGATAAAAAATACTGTGGGTATATAATTTTTCAAGTACATAATTTACACAACTGTGATATTCACCATTTTTTTTTCAGCTAAAACAGTATTATTATTAAAGACTAATGATCTTTACAGCTTTTATTCTTTGATAGTCATTTGGGAAAATTATACTATTAGCCTCTTGATTAGTTGAAAGTTATATAATTTATAAGAAACACGAATGATAATAAATCATTGACTGAAATTAAGTTAAATTTCTACGACGAACATTAATCGATTTAAATTTAAACTGTAACTAAGATATTATTATAAGTTCATGAATCTGTTTACCTTTTACATGATAATAATATTGTTAATATCATGGTTTACCCCATTGTCCGTATATTATAAATGAGGCGCAATTTATAAATCTGATACTTTAAAATGTAATATTTACTTGGTATAATATTCTACTGACAAAGATTAACCAACTTTGGTCTTCAGTATCATAACCATACACACGGATCACCCTGACTTGTTGCAGCAATAGCGCCGGCAAAATCAAAAGCAAAAGCAAAACCTAATAACAGATATGATAAATATATGATTATTATTTCAATAACTAAAATATCGTCATCAAATAATATTATTGGTATTTTAAAAATTAAAAACTTAAAAGTATACGTAGTTATACAGACAAATTAAGTTTTTTCAATATTCTTAAAATAGTTATAGCAATTTATTGAATTTGATTGTTGTAACGTGGGCAACATTTTAGACCAATAGAAGAATAAAGCATTTTGTTGTACGTGATCTTCACAATGCTTATAATTATAAATACATTTGGTGAACTTGAGAAAATAATACGATTGTTTAAGTTAGCCGGTATACTATTGAGATTAGTATTGATACCAGCACGTATACATTATAATTTGCCTTAGCTGCAAACAGATACAGAGATTATAAAGTTTCCAGAGACCCAGCGCTCAAACTCGAAACCCAAAAACTAATTTGCTCAAGAAGCCTCCAAGCGACTATCTTTTACCTTTTATTAGGCCAGTGACAAAACGAACGCTATTTCGATCACGTATTTACCTCCTAGGGACTTAAGCCGAGAGCTTGTCCGACTACATCGAGGTCGAACGAGGAGAGAGTAAAGTGTTTTAAAATGTAATCTGCAAGAGCACCAATTTTGTCCACGCAGTTATTTTAAAGTTTATTTCTTTTAATAATTATTATTTTGACAGTAAAACATCAAATCCTAATTGATTTGTCAAAAAACTGAATAACTGAACTTCTGCAATTTTTAGAAAGTAAACTTTATAATTATTAACCATTTACCATATTATTATAACGCTTTCCATTCTCATTTGAACCCATTCAATTATTTCACAAAAATTTTCCTCGACTTGCCCATCTTGGCGTATACTGTACACAGGATACCTTATTATATTTATTCATCCATCATATTCATACATCATAATATATGCAGTGCGTAGACCTATTTTAAAATTATATAGACCGATCGCCGTGCACAAAAAAATCCGCTGAGCATGGACCTGTAAATAATATGCGAATTTCATCCTTTTTAGTACGAGAATTCAAATTTTTTAAGACATGTTGATCACTCATAAACTATTTAACCGCATGCGTATTTATCGTTAATGATTATTGTCGTGCTTTTGCGGCTTCTCTTTCTTAAATACACAACGCGGCACCAGTTTGCCCGTGGTCTATCGCGAAACGCTAAAATTTACTATCGCCTATCATGACGGACCGCATAGTGCGCGATCGCTATCAAACGTCGGTCTCTCTTTCGCTGTAAGACCGGGCCGGGCCGACCTACGCCTTGGACGGCTAAAGACTACCGGCCAACTGGCACGTGTGAATTATCATAGTCGACCCGACTTCGCAATTTGTTGTACAGTACAGTATTTCACACAAACCACCCGTACCAATGGTCTAAATCAGCGGTTCTCAAGCTTTTTTGTTCGCGGGGCCCATATGTTCCTAAAAAAAATTAAGGAGCCCAGTAATTCAGAAATGTCTATTTGAAACAAGAATGCATTATGACTGAAGAAATTATTATATTATTAGAACTTCGAAGATTGTAGATGAGTAAATAAAATTATTGTACTTGTTAAAAGAACGAAAAACCAGACCTTTATCCAATTTCATTTTGACTATGACACAAAATATTATGCGGATTTATAAATAGTTAAAGGTTTTAAATGTTTAAAATAATACATTGGTACGGTACAAATAATATTGAATCTTATGTATAAAAATGTAGCTAAGAAATATAATAATAATTTGAATTTAATCAATATAGATATGCCCAGGACCTATGGAGCCACGGACCTCCTAGATTAACCTTGCGGAGCCCTATGGCTCCGCGGAGCACAGTTTGAGAACCGCTGGTCTAAATAGTCACACCTCAGAACCCACAACGGCTGTGTGCGAACTAAAATTCTATGTTACGCGATGTGCAATAAAAACCTATAAGGTATATAAATAATATAATTGTATAATCAATCACTAATTGTTTTTTTTTTTTTTTATTATTATTATTGAATATATTAATCTTAAATTGTCTTCTTATATTTTTGTATATATTAATCACCAATAGTAATATCTGTATATATGTATCTTATTAATCTAATGGTCGAGCTAAATAGTATACTAAAGGCTAAATAAAAAAAAAAAAAGGTATATAAATAAGTACAAGCTGCGGAAATTTAAAATATTTATTTTATAGATCTGCTAGGATAATATAATGTGTAACACGTATCGATATGATGACTAAATACTAGTGTTACACAGATGCCATTTTATTAGATTGCAGACACTATGCCATCTAATGAGAAAATAGTATGATCTTACGATTGTTCAACAGAAAATCATGTGCAAGAAAAGTGCTCTCCTACTTTGTGAAAATCGAAATCAGAAAAAAAAATCGTGAGTTAATTTTTAGTAAAAATATTTTTCAAAATTGTTTTATTTTTTTATTTTCACATAAATCGGTATGTTTATAGTAAATAAAATAAATTGCAGCAAATTGTATTATGTATCTTATCGGTTTTGTCGCGGATTGTATTATGCTAAATTTTTTTGCAGCAGCAGCAACAGCAGTTTACACATCGACTTTTAGAAAAAGGGTAATTTTGCCGCAGTTTACCATCCCCCTTCAGAACGATCTTATTATTAAATTGTTTACAGTATTCCGTCGTGTTTTTAAAATAAAAACCATGATATTATATTATAAATAATACGTATCGCAAGTCTATGTGCGCGTTTGACCATCAATATGTAGTGGATTTTTTCTTTATGATAAAATCTAGAAACCGCGGTGAACCCTCATCGTTTCCTACAGGTTTTAAGTCTTTAAGTATTCTTTTATAAAATTGATTATTATTTTTGTTGTTTAAACTTCAGTCTACGTGCTTTCTCGCAAAAATGCGTACATCTTACAATATTATTATGACACGTGTCCGTCGTATGATTGTATGATTGAATGTAACAGTATAAATAAATTATTATTAAAAGAAAAACACAACATTATTAGCTCACCGACGCGACAGTGCACGTATGCGTATGTGTGCACGTGTGCACGGTGTTGTGGACGCGGTGTGTAATGATGTATTCATTGAACGTAATCGGCCGACGGTAAACAATGGGGCGAAATCAAATTTACAGCCCCGGCGGTGGTGGTGGAGTCTTACACGTGTCTTGAATCCTTAACCCCCTTGTAGTGTACACCCTCGTGCGCAAAACGAACGTGTTTCACCAGCGTCTGTCTTGCTAGCGGCGGCGGCGGCGGTGCGGCGTAGTGATGGTGTACCTATATACCTTATGATTATACCCGGTGCTGTAAATATCGACCATAACCAAATTGCCCAGGGGAACACGCGTACAAAGTTTACCCTCCCTGCTCGCCGACGTCTGCCGCAGCCCTGCCCTCTGTATGCGTACAAACACATGTATGTATACATAAATAAATACTGTCGACCGTTTTAAATAAATAAATGTGTACACGCCAATGAATGCAGCGTGGTTTTATAGAAAGGAATAAATAAAAAAGGAAACAGTTAATCACACACACACACGCTACGCCCGCCGTGCAGAACGCGAGTACATCGTCTGCTCGATACGATCGGCACCGGTCGAACCTCTGCTCAACAAAACTCTCTACACCAGGGGTGGCCAACTTTAATAGGCTTGTGATCGACCTTTGAGTTTTTCTAGTATTTAGTATTTAGTCGCGATCGACCAAAAAAAAAAAAAAAAGGTTAGGTTTGTAATTTGCGTGTTAGACTTCTTTTATTTACTTTTTATTTTATACTACAACCGTACATATACGATAGTAACTCGATGATATTAGTGTATAATCTCGTTTCTCATAGTGATATATTGTATTTTTCTATATCTAAATTTTATATTGGTGAAATATACAAAGATACACAAATTAACAAATTAATTTTAATTATTTTGTTTTCTGAAAATAATTCAATAAAATGCGAAACGGAGTTGCGATCGACTCAAATTCATCTCGCGATCGACCTGTTGGCCACCCCTGTTCTACACGACGATTTTTTTCTAAGGCGCCGTGAAATTGTTGTTAAAAAACTACGTTTCTGCTTTACGAATTAATCTTGTATTATAATTTGTACAACATTATATACACCTAATAATATTTGTATTTCGGTGCTTTCAAAAGTACGACGAAATAAAGTTTCGGAAATAACAATAGCACTATTCGACGTAGGATTCAGCACACCGAAATCAGTACCAAATAACATTAATTTTAAAGTTATTATTTCGAACATTTTCATACCCAGTTAGAACGGTACGAATGCAGTTCAACGTGATATAAATATATAACACAGATAAAATGATAATACGAGAAGATATTATTCATTTATGAATCATATTTTATTAGAAGTCCGTCTAAAGCAGACATTTTATTAAATGATAAATTAATATTCGTGTATCGTCGAACGCACGAAATTTTAGTAAGTTAATAATTATAGAACACAGAATTATTATTACGAAGTATTCTCCTAAAGTCAAGAGAACTACGTGGTTATATACTCGCGTAACTTGAATGTAAAAACCTGATGTGTGCCAACTAACAAACCTAATGAGCATCACGGTCTTACATTTGACCAGACATAACTAAATTGAAACTGAAAACTAATATGAGAATGTTATCATCTCACCAAGGAAATAAAACTTTTGCTGGTGCTTTACTCCGTGTTGGTAATGGTCAGTCACTGACTAGAAATGGTAAAATTGATCTGTCTGACCTTTGTTTTTTGATGTCTAATTTGCTGGGCCTAATTGAAAATGTTTACCGAGATTTACCTAATATTTCGACTAAAAGGTCAAGTTGGTTTCAAGAAAGAGCAATATTGTCACCAACTAACGATCAAGTCAATAAAATTAATGACATGATACTGTTAAAATTCCATGCACCAACAAAAGTTTACTATTCCGTTAACACTATTTTAGATGCAGAGGAGGCGATACATTATCCAACTGAATTTTTAAATTCTTTATCTCCTTCAGGGACCCCACCTCACAAATTAATTCTAAAAGTAGGTTCTCCTATAATTTTACTTCGTAACTTAAGTCCACTAAAATTATGCAACGGTACAAGATTACAAATAAAGTCTTTAAAAAACTGTCTGCTTGAGTGTATAATCCTTACTGGCTGTGGAGCTGGGGAAATGGTCTTGATTCCTAGAATACCAATGATACCAACCAATTTGCCATTCCAGTTCAAACGGCTCCAATTTCCCGTGAAATTAAGCTTTGCAATGACTATTAATAAGGCACAAGGTCAAAGATTAAACGTTGCAGGTTTAGACTTAACCGTCCAGTGTTTTTCCCATGATCAATTGTACGTAGCTCTGTCACGTGTCACATGCAAACAAAATCTATTTGTGATGGCCCCAGAAAAGATAAATATGTTTTTTAGTGAAAAGACACATAACGTGGTGTATCCAGAAATATTTAATGCTTAAGACAAATTGCTATAATTAACAAACAAAATAAAAATCATAACGAAACAAATATATTCCACACTTATATATAAAATTATTCTAAGCAAATTAATCAAATTAAATATCTGATATAATTCATATCAAACTTTTCACATATTCCTAAACATATATAAATGTACTGAAATCTAGCAATAGCAAAGCATTGCCGGGTCAGCTAGTATTATAATATAATAGTTCACTGAAAACTTTTTCTTAAAAATTGCATTGCTAAGCAACAGCTATTAACAGTGCTGGTATATGAGACGACGAGACCACGTTTCCAAAGTAATTCGCAGTTTTTTAGATCCATTTGAAAATATGCATACGTATATATAATCTGTACACTTTTTAAGAATCTCCGTTATTGCCTACATAAAACGCCTTAAAATTTGATATGTTAAAATTTATTTTACAACTTACATAGATAATACATCGTCAAAAACATCACATAATACACCTTGAAACAATAAATACAGTTATAAAACTCTCGTATTTGCTATGAATAAACACATAATGTTCAAAAGTTTTTGAAATAATTAGAATCATCTACTTAAATGATCAGTGATGACTACTAGCCAAACTCTTGTGTTGAGGGATTAACATTTAGACCTGAGTGATTTGATCAAACAACAAAAACGGGAATCCCTCTGTGTAATAAAATATAATAATCTACTATTAATCTATTTAACAAAGGAAATACAATGTACACGCTCAATTTTACAGTACGAAAATTGTCTGTAATTTATAAGCTGGATATTGATTTAATTATTGAAAGCTAAAAAAAAAACTATATTAAAATTTGACTTCATGGTGTTTTTTGGGAGTTAAATTTTAATATTTTTATTCGCAATACTAATTATCAGTTCATCAACTGAAATTTCATAAACAAGTGAACTTATTTGTGGCGTACGTATTCAATTTGAAGCAATCATGAGACCAATATTATTATTGTGATTGGAATATTTTAGCAGATCATAAAACAATGCCACTATTGACTATACCGTTTATCAATACTTGTGATAGTCAAACTGGAAATTTTTTCACATATCAATCACAACAAATTTCATAAATCCAAATTGTAGAGAAAATATTTTGATTTTCATATAAATTATATATACCTACTTATAAGTAACAGCAATTATTATAACTGCCAATATTGTTTACTAATTTCGACTGTATCTGTCTTTAAACTGAATTACCGACACACTATTTTCGCGTAAAACTAAAAGTGTAAATCTAAAAAATATGTTATGTGTTTTGGGCTCAGTGTTGGTTCATTTAGTATTATATACAGCTCGTTATAAATAAATAATAATAACAATAATGTATTGAACCAATATTTTCCATCCGTTACCAAGCAAAATATTAAAAATGATTATTCATAATATTATTATTGCATTGAATTTTTACTTTTATAGTATTATCATGGCATACATGTTAACCAAAACCTGCAGTCGACGCACAATATATACGGTATATTTTACTGACCGCGTTCGTTTATAAATTCGAAATTTGTTTTCTGCGTAAAAACAAAGATAAAACACTACGAATGAATAAAATTGCTGTAAAACTTATATTTGGTCTACACTAGGGTTGATCAACTTTAAGTTACAAGAGGGATATTTTTAAAACTTTTAAAATGTATTGGGGCAGAAAACAAAATTAAAACTATAGCCTAAATATACAATTTGTACAGTACGATGGATAACACTGATGTAACAAAATAATACTATTAACTATGGACTTGTCACATAATTTAGCAACCAAAATTTAAATGAATTCGATAGCTCCAGATGAAACTAAACACCAACATTTTAAAAAATTATGTTATATACTATATTAAATACTCGTATAGTCAGTTTATAGAATAAATATATTGAGTTTTGAAAAATGTTATAAAGTAATTATTATTTTCAAACTTTAGAGTGTTACATTTTAAAATGGTAACGCGGGCCAGATCAAATGGGTATTATTATTATTATTATTATTATTATTATTATTATTAGGTAATAGTTTTATTATTAGGTAATAGTTTTATTATATTCCAAGTAATTTCCTCTATATAGACGTGGATTGGCTCTCATCGTAAACTAACAATAATTATTAACCATTATCCATTTCAAAATATTCCGAAACAACCTCAAACCCTTAATCACAGCCGTAACCTGGTATCCGATAGTCTTTCTACCATGCGATCACCCAAAACGGAAACGGCGCGCTGAGACCAACCGTCGCGGTCGTCGTCGTAAATAAATAATAATATGCGGTAATTAAATCAAATAAATTCAGTGTAGCAGTATCGTTAAAACCTGAAATATGCGGTTTTCTACATTTGTAGGCGATTGTGCGAATGGTTTTTATTTTATTTTCGATACACTTGACGGTCGTCTTAAAGATAGGTAATATTAACACGTATATCGTATGAACTATATGCTACCAAATAGTATATTAAAATTATAATAGTCAATCAAATAATGTATAACACTATAATGCGGCCATACACATAATATAAAAAACATTTTTAAAACCAAATACAAAAAGAAACGAGACTCATAAGTCGGATGAGACTCCACGGTAGGGTGAGTTACAAGGATGAGTGAATTATTTGCTGTATTGGTCTTTTAAATGTTTGAACCGAAAAAACGATTCCGAGTGAGAGAGGTTGGAAATATCTATTTATATTGATAAAAAAGCGAAAAGATAACTTTATTACAGGAATCCAAACACAGAAGATGTAGTCTTGTCTGTCATTTTATGTACATTTCAAATACTTATAAATAGCATGAAAATTGTTGAAATCGTTTGAAATATATGAAATTTCTAGAAAATATTTATATAAGTGTTATGTAAAATTTCAAGTTTCTCAGATTATTATATTTTGAGTTACGATAAAACAACTAACACCGTTTAATCGATATCGCGGGAGCACCCGACTTTAGCGGAATATAATTTTCTAACGCTTATAAAATTTTTTTGCTCTTCTCCAGTAAACTTTATTTTAGTTTGCTGGAAAGAGCTTTTTCTTTATAATATTGTACTACATTTTCAAGTATTCAGTATTGATAGGTATTGAAATGTTTAACAACTTTTAACTACAAAAAGTAAACAGATTTCGTGATTTTTGTTGATTTTTATCAAACTTTCAAATTCAAATGCTCATTTATAAAAATCATGCCTAAAGACTTTTAAGATTTTTCCACACAAGTAAAAACAACGAGGAATATTGTATTATCAACAAACATTTTTTATTGACATTTTACAAAAAAAAACTAATAAAACTCTTAAATTTCGAATTGCTATTAATAGCATAAAAAAAATCCAAAACAATTTTATATTTACACCATTTCTAAAAAATAATCATATAAATATTTGATAAAAATTTAAAGTCCCAAAACTATCATTACTTTTTAAATGACAATGAATAAAAATTAAAATCGAAATTCTGTAAATATGTATTACCGTTTTTTTTGCAACTTTTCGTGACACAAAAAGATGCACATCATGGTTAAAACCGATACATTCCTCGTTTCACTCAGAATCTAAAAGATTAAAATATACAAACCAACCCCGAATTCTATCTTGTTGCCTGTAAACCGAGAATATTATAATGTAACGCTACTATATATCCCTTTTTTTTCGTCGGGTCGTCTTTGTGTAAACATAGTTGTTTAACTCGTTTATAATAATATCGTGTTTGTTTATCTCACGTTTTAGGTAATGCTTAAAACGTAATTCGGCCGTTGGTAATATATATAGTGTATACACATTATTATTTTTGTTTTTGTTGGGAAGTATCTTTTTTACAGTCCTTTTCACCGCATGAACCTTCTCTGCCGCGAACGGTCGACCGTATCACGTGCATATATTTTTACGTTTGAAATACACAAATTCGGAACGACAATAATAATGCATATTATGATGTTTACAGTGCCATAATGGAAACATCTGATTATTAATATACAGGGTGTACCATCGGAATTTACACAGAGCGATATCTCCCTTGTTAATAAAGATTATGTTTTTTTTTTATAAGACTTTATCAAAATATTTAAAAATTAACTTTTTATTTTATAACTTTTATAAACTTTGAAGATAACCATTTTATATGGCTTATTTTTCTGAAAACTTTGTTGGTTCAACTTTCAATTTTCATAAACTTCTAGATTTTTATGATATTTCTAGTTTACAAGAAAATAGTGTACATGTACTATTTACACAATTTTAATAATAATAATAATAATTAATAAACAATAATATCATAACCAGCAAACATTATTTGAAAAATAACAAGGTGATAATAAATTACATTATTTCTTTGGAAACTAAAAAAATTATTAAGAATTGCGAATCCCATGAAAACTGAAAGTTGAATCGTCGAAATTTTCAGAAAAAGAAGCCCTAATGGCTTCCTTAAAATTTCACAAAAATTATAAAATAAACGGTTAATTTTTAACTTTTTTAATAATATGCTTATATTTATCAAACTATTGTCAACAAAATAGCCATTGCTCAGGGATACTCGTAAAGAAAAAAAAAATATTTGTTTATTTCGTTTAACACAAGAGATAACGCTCTGTGTAAGTCCTGGTGGGACACTATGTATCCATCGATATGCTCGTGCAGATGCCGAGGCCGACTGCAGACGTCGCCACGTGGACAGGTGAAAATATTTCAAACGGATTATTTTTCGTTGACAAAATGTCGCGAGCGTGCGCGTTCTTCGCTTAGATATAATATAGCGCTTTATATATTATAGCAAAAAAACTCGGTGAGTACGCGTTGTGATTTCTACTGCAGTTGTTCGACTCGAAATCGTTCGACGGGTCGTCGACATTTCTACTTTCTAAGTTCCCGAAAACTCAACCTCTAACCTAACCATGTGGCAAGGGTGTAATTTAGCAAACATGATGTTCGAGTAAGTAAATCGATTGCCATTTATCGACCAAAATCGTGATAATACTACCATTTATATTTAGTGGGGGTGACCATAATTTTTTCAAAAAATATTGGACGCTTTTTATTAATAACCCTTTTGTTTGTTTGTATAAATAATTCGGGGGGTCGTCTTCGTCGTCGTCCTCTCGTCAATGCTCGTGATGAACGAAATGGAAACGTTCGGCCCACGCGTGTACTACCCGCGCAGATAATATAATCGCTACCGCCCGAACGATATAATAATAACAATATAAATTTTAATAATGCGAAAGATAATAGATACGAAATATAATAACAATAAATTTCGTGTTTTCTTTTTTTATAAAGCCTATGCTTTTGGTTTTTTCTACGACGACGGTTTAAATCGTTTTTATTGCGAAGAAGAATCGCGGTTTAAAGCGTGCACGTATACTTCTACGAGTATATACATCCATAGACATTTGAGAGACATCGTACGTATAAAATGATAAGTTATGAAATAAATAGCGTGCTCGCGCATAACGGCATATTGTCATAATACACTAACATACAATACTTGGACAGGTTTTTTTCCCAAGACTGGTAGGACACATCGCGATAGCCGTGTTGTCTTACAGCGTATTTATGTAATATTTTCTCTATGATAATAATAATATTTTCAATGGCATTATTGAATGCATCGACCGCGTAACGGTTTACTGCATTTTCGAGATAATATTTATCGTCGGTCATCGCAGTATACGGTATAATATAGATGCGAGTATTGTGAGCCATTGAATGCTAAACCGTATAATAGTATTATGTTTATGTGCGTGTACGAGTGTACGGATAAATACGACTTTATAATACGTACCGATTTATCATGATGAAGACTTCTTAACGGTTATATCGGTCGTTCCATCGCATTGCGACAGAATATCAAATCATTAGTCGTATACAATGTAGTACATTATTTATCAATTATCATTATATATATAATCAAACGCACGTAAACGTACAGCGTTACTGTTGTGGTTAAAATAGTTGATTTTTAGAGATCTATTACCCCTATCACCCCCCACCCCATGATAAGTTTGAATACAAAATGTATTAATTGATCGGTACAATGTAGTGTTATGAATATTTCGAATGAAATATTAAAAAGCCAAATATTTATATTTTAATAAAGACCTTGGGTTGTATCGATAACGTTTTAAAAACCCAAAACTGTTGCGATGCAATCAATTTTTTTTTTCAAATGTACTCGTATATGGTCAAAACAAAAAATACAATCGAGGGTCTCTGTAATATTATATATTATAATAAATGAAAAACTAGAAAACTTATACTTCTATGGTGGTCACGAGATTATAAAGTAAAAATAATATTCGAAGCTGTATTATATGTATGCGAAAATCACTTTAGTATATTTTGTATACGTTATTAAATACTTTTTACCCGAAAATATGTGAAATATAATAACATTGTTGATTGGACTTGATTCGTATCCCTGTCTAAGTGTAGAGTATTGATTTTTCACAAGACTGTATCTCTAATTATAATTCCGTATCATACGTGATAAATTAAACCGTACACACACACGCTAGGACACATCGACATGGATGTATTGCAAAGAAAGATATATCTAAGTTTGTTACTCGTGCTCGTAAGTTATAAACAGGGATTATCGTGACGTTAAATTGCACGTACCTCACCGTAAAATCACACGAGAATAAAAAGAGTGTTTCGTTCAACCCCACACAAAACGCAGTAGTCGCGCATCCTACCCTCGTGGTCGTCGCCACCACTGCAGCCGTCGTATGATAATAAAATATTCCTCGGCATTTTTTGCGACATGCGGCCTCTGGTGTATAATGTCTCGAAGAACCTCCCCCCTCCTCTTCCGCACAGACTGCCGCCGTTTTGTGTTTATATGCGTACATTTACATAACGTAATATATCTATATTTTGTCATTAAAATGTGATCCCTCCCCCGAACCACCGTAGAGAGCCACCGTGCAGAGCTGTGCCCGTAAAGCAAATTAATTCACATGATTCATATTTGACGATGGATTAAATATACAGACACGTACGCCGGCACACGTTTAAGATGGACCGTTTAATTCGAAACACCGTTGTTTTTTCTTTTACCGGCACTGTTGATAGTAACAATCTAACACGATGACGACGCGCGCGCACGAAAACGCACACTCTGTTTATTCTACGTGTATTATGCACAAGCTCTCTGCAGTGTGCTTGTACAAATAACCATACCTATTTACTATCGTTGAACAATGCAGTACGAGGGTACGTAGTGCACAAACGCATAAGACGTGCAGTTGCGCCCAGTGACACGGGACAACAGAGGCGGCTCGTGGTCACCGCCCCGGTAAAACGATTCGGGGTTGAAAATTCTTAAGCCTAACACTACATTGTTCGGGTGGTATGCGCTCTAGGGAACCCTCCGCGTGCACCACTGCGTAAGTATCGTGTAAGTAAGTGCGTAAATAAGTAAGCCGGTTAGCATTATTATTGTGTAACATATCGTTGTGTAGGTACGTTGATACCGTTGATTATACAATAATTCGTTGTAACCAACCTGCGTGAATATTGCATTAGTCGTAAACATTCGCTCGACGTGGAGTAATGATTGTTATATTTTATTCATTAAAAAATAAACGCATCAACAGACGACACATTATTATCATATTATTGTATTGCGTTTGAAAAACGCGCGCGCAGTGAAATGCAATACGATCTTTATTTTTTATTTTTATTGATATTAAACACATCAACAACTAGGCCGTTAGGTACATATATAACACATTTCTATTATTTGTATTGCATTATATTAAACTATACACTTCGGTTTTTTGAAGAAATAAAATTATGTTCATCATATGTTGCAGGTAAGATCCTAAGGCTTGACAGTTTAGTTCGGAGACGTGGATTTGGTTGCGGTATAGTGTTTGAATATAGTTGACATTCTGTTATGATGTGATTAGCCGTCAAAAAACACCACATGTGTCACATGATAGAGGTTCGTCTTGAGTCATCAAAAAGCTGTGTGATAGGTGAGTGTGTTCTTTTCGGAGTCGGTTTATCAAGGTTTTTTCTTTTCGACTGGGCCCGAGGTTTGATGTCATTGGTTCATATTGTTTTTTTTTTTATTTTGTTGAGTTTCATATTGAGATTAAGCCAGTGGGAGTGCCATTTATTGTTCATGTGGGAACTAATTTCGTTCTTAGCATATGGATATGTGGCGATATTTATAGTTGTATTTGATGTTAAGGCGGTTATTTTGAGTTCTTCTTTGTCTGCCTTTTTCGTTTCCTAGTATACTTACTCGTATATGCCCAGGAATGCATATGAAATTAATTTTTTCCCTTTTTCTCCTGCTCCGTCGGGTGTTTTTTGAATAAGCTTTGTGATGTCAGATGGATTTTGCGTATTTGTGATGGCCATTAGAAACCTAAGTGAGTCACTCAGTATTATAAAGTTTGTTTGGGTGTTCGCATATTTAGTGTGAAGATATTCCACGGCTTTGTGTATGGCTATCGATTCTGCTGTGAATATTGAAGCCCGTTGAGGCAGTTTGTGTGCTATTGTTTGATTGTTTAGTATGATTGCAAGGTCCGGCTCCGTTATTTACTTTAAAGGTATCTGTATATTATATCTGTTCACTGTTTGTTCATTGCTAATTTGTGCATTGCTCTTGCACTATGTTTTTAAACAAGTTTGTATGTATGGAAGGTATTGTGTTTTCTTTTTTTAATTCTGTTAGAGAAACGTTAACACTAAATGTTGTGGTCGATGTAGAAAATATATGTATGGTTTTATTTCTAGAATATTAGTTAATATTTAGATTTTTTTTAGAATTTATTTAATTTACCTTAAATTATTATTATAGGTATCAATAGCTATAATATATGTATAATTTTATGTTTCAATTATGTAAATATATATTTTTTTTTTAATTAATATCAAAAGATTAATGGGCCTCACTGAGGAAAACTCGTAATATATGGTTAATTTTCGAGCATAACTGATACATGGCTAGAGTTAGTGCTGCCGAACGTTCAGTAGAAATAAAATAATGTTAACAATTAATACAAATGTTGTAGTAAAAAAATGAAACATTGAAATTATTAATAATACGTTGGATGCATGTTCATGAAATCATATGTAGTATTATATTATAGCACGCAGAAATGGACAAAAATGTACATAATTTTGATTTGAACGATGTATAAAGCGAAGGTAAGACAAATGTAAGCTCGTGCGTTTGGTAACGTTCACATACATTATTAGATTTAATTAAATACTTAGGTCTTATCCAGTATAATACCATTACTGGCAACGTGGAGGTTGGAAAATAATATAGTTTACATTTAACTGTACCTACGTATTATGGGTGCTGAAAAAAAATTCTAAAAAGTATATACGAGTATACGAGTATCACAGTTAACGTAGGTACGCAATTGGAGTTGATAAGTCATATTATCTGAATTATATGTTTCAATTGAACGTACCTGTATAGCTTTTCTTGCAATATAATATGTTTCTTTCAGTAATTGCATTACAAGATATTAATAACATCAGGTACGATAAATTATGTTTATTTGCGACATTATTTTTCATAATTGATCCATTATATTCGCATATAATATGTTAAGTATATATATTTCAATATTTAATTAGCTTAACAATATGCATATAAGGAAAATAAATATTGATATTTTATTAACTGTTTAATTGTAATTTCGAGAATACAAATCGAATGGGGAAAAAACTCTTTCCAAATACAAGTTCCATTCCAATTGTAAAGGTACTAAAAAATGCATTTTATTCTTGCTTCGCTATATTATATTATTAAAAAGTTAATTAAACAACAAGAAAAGTTTTATCGCATTAATATTTTAATGAAAATACTATATACGTCGACCACTACGAATCATTCTGAAGCTCAAATGTATAACTCGTGTTAGAAAAAAAAAAAAAACTTTCTTGTTATCCTTTCACGATTCTCATCTACTTCAGTTAACTCGAATGCATGATTATTATTCGGTACAAAATATTGCGCACGCTGATAAAATATGTAATATATCCCGGAGACAATTCCATTTTAAAGGAACAGTTCAAAACAAATAGCAGTATCCAATTAAAAAGCACCGGAAACGATAACTAAACACATTTATATTTTTGGACAAACAAAGTGGTAAAAATAATCGTATACCATGCAAACATGATAATATTATTATTACGTATGTTCTCTTATAATGTTATAAGCCCACAGCGTGTACTTTACGTATTATTATGTACAGATGCTTTTATCAATCTCGTTTCATTCGTATTTCTTGAATTTACCCAAAAAATAATAATAACAATAATGGTAAAGCTGCGGTACACGTACACTGATAAATTATAATATATTATAGTATATATCAACATGATACACATATTTTAATATATTATTATTATGTTTACAATGTATTACTAATGAAAGATCCAAAGCAAAATGTATTTCCCAAAAATGGTACAATAACTATATATATATGACATATATTCTAGGTATTTAAAATGATGAGAAATGTGACGTACAATAAAACACCAAGTTATACTATTTATCGCTATGAAATTATGTTAATACTGATATAATTATAGTTAAAAAATTAAAAAATTAAATTAATTCCTCGGTGACCTTATGACGTGGTTAAAGAATATTAAGAATATTAATGAATAGTGTAGGGTTTTGAATCTTTTCGTTTTTGTAAATTAAATATTTCGACCAATTTGAACGCCGACAAATAATGCACATAAAGTTTAAGAGCTGTATACCATGTATTTTATTGTTCGATATAAATAGTTTATGTCGGAGTATTATAATAAACATATGTTATATATTCAAAAATATAATTAATATAAAAATAGTTATGCTGACGAGTGATGAATTTTAAATCTGGGATGTATTTCAAACGTGTGTATAAACATAATAATAGTATACATCAACTGCAAAGTAATTTTCTGTAAGATATGCAAACGACGGTTTGAGTAGTTTTAAATCTTTAAAATATATCCACCTTCAAGAACAGCTCTCGGCTCTTACATATTTTTCATTATACCGTATGGCTTGCGACTCCATTATCGCAGCGCCCACCGCTGGTATATAATCATATCGCGTTAACGAAACATTCACTCGACTGCTATAATTGCACTGTATCAAGCTTTTGTCGAATTTTTAGTACATTTTTGCTTTTAGTTGTAATACATTACAACGTGCATTTCTCGTCTTATACTCGTACACGCTATGGTATGCACAACGTTTATTTATACTGCATCGGCCACTTGTTCAACGCACAGGAAAACCAATCATCGGAAGTGAATAAAATCTTCGTCTGTGGTAAAATACGGTATATCGCGTGTCGTCACTAAGATGGTACATCGTATAAGCGTGGTACGGACGGATGCGTTTCTATTTATTCTTTCAATCTTATACTTTTCGTCCGAAACGCACCAAATAAACGAACGGTAAGAGATCAAGTAGTTTTAATTTGGTTTCGGGAACGAATCCATATTCAACCTTGACCTATGAAATGTACGTCATGGTGTATGCAGCCCGCAGCCGCGATGACAAGATCTTTTTTACCGAACACGAAAAACCAAAACGACATCGGACTTCAACATCACAATATTATTTATTGTTATGACTACTTATGAGTGATGTATGTACAGCAACTTCGAATCATTATAATGTTTACTTATAATGTTGTGTAATAGTTCAATCCCTGCGACCTGCAGTGTATGATACATGAATATTATAATTATATAAAAATGATGCGTGGTACTCGGCGGATTCGCGTTATCTCGACTTTTGAATGTTTTGAAAACTCGAAAGCATTGAGAACTCCGCAAAAGAACTAGTCCCTCAGGGCTCTACTGCACTGATGTTATTTGTACCTCTTTTTACTTCTTAAACACAATAAACGTAATAAACTTTGACGATTCGAGTCTTTTAACGATGGCAAATGTTTATACAGTTATAATGCGTAACACGCATTTTTATTTAACGGAATGAATTATTTATATTTCAAACATTTATTGCGCGCAATCCGTTAGAAGTATTTTTAACACCATCTACTTGGACTGTAATGTTACTGGAATAAAATGTTTAATTTAAAAGTTTCCATCCAGACAAATCCATACAAAGACGAACTTTATCATAGATAACTCAGGACATTTTTGCTCTCGGTAAGATAGAAGAAAAGTAGAAAAAATAATTACGATCGGTCTCGTTTTATAAGTACGGGTCGGTTTCCGCGAAAAGATGCGACTGATATTTAAAACACGAAAGAACTTACTATTATCAGCAGTATTGTGGTCGGTGAGACGGTTGCGTATTTTGGTATCTTACAGCTAATGCGTGAACTGCACTTTGAAACACCATATCATATACCTATACTTATGTATGATATTATTATTATTTAAGATATGTAGGGTTTACAATATATTACGTACAGCTTCGTTTACGGACTCTTGGTAACTCGGAACTTTTACAACTCTCAAACTCTCGTTTCAGATTTCAGATATCAAAGTCGCGTCCCGAGTATGCGATTGTGCAAGATATAATAAAATGTACAACAGCACAAACCCAATAACGGTATGGTGCCTAAACTATAGATGTTGGTGAAATCGGCCAAAGGCGCAGATAAGGTGGGGTGCATTTAAGATGGTTAAAATATTATTGTATATCATCTGACTCGGTATGGTTTTCCCTAACATCGAAATTTCGCACTAAGAATTTTTCTTACCCATCTGGTAAACAAAGTTCCAATGTATTGAAATTATTTAAAAAAAATATCCACGTGCTCAACTGGGTTATGACAAAAAAGTTTTAAAATTATATTAATGTGCTATACTCTGATTTTCGGCCATTATGACGAAAACAAAATAGTGAATGAAGATTAGCAAAACCAAGATGGCAAAAAAAACCGAAGCTCACATTGTGACAAAACCCAAAAAAGCGAAATATATCATTTATTTTTGTTAAATATTCACAAAAGGTATTGTGTTTTGACATATTTTTATGTATATCAATGATTGAAAATGACGAATCTTACATTAATTGTAAGCGTAAGTTATAACTAGATTATGGATTTTGAAGGACTAAAATCTATAGTAAAGTATTTAAAATAAAACAATAAAACTCCACAGATCTTCCAAAAAAGCATAAAAAAAGGTATCACATATAACCTATAAGTTATAACTCATGAGCTAAACAATTCCACATATTTAAAAACTGTTGCTCAAAGCAATTTGGGATTATGAGTTCCCAGTTATGCGGATCAGCTAAACTTTCAAACACCAACAATAATTAATGTATTTGCCATAGCTTCGGTTTATGTTTCTAGTGTTGAAATGATATACATATTTTTACTGAACTATTTTTCTACGTATTGATTTTGTCCCGGAAATGAACTGTTCCTGTTTAAGTTCTTCCAAAAGTTACTGCTCTTTCAACCCATCGACCAGACTCTATAAGGCTGGATGATAAGTTCATTACTTTGGTGCTTGAGTCTTATAGACAGTTGTCATACATATTTATTAGTTATAACTGTAATAATTGACTGCAATTTTCTTTCATCGGTACAATAATTAATGTAGTTATATTAATATTTGTATTTTTTCCTCACCCTAATCACTCGATATAACGCTATTCATTTACAAGTGATTAAATTATTTAATAGTGTTTTGTCGTTACTATGATATTTTCTTATAACTATTTACTGTACTCTTATAGTCTTACACCTTGGAGTTTTAATATTCATTCATTAATTTAAATCAATATTATTATTTCGTTTCGCTATAACTGAAATAAGTAAATGTTTTTCTTTAACTGTCTTTGTTTCACTATTTTTACCAGATACTGGAAACTCAGTTATCGATTAAACGAGAAATATTATTCCATCCGCAGTTACGGCGATATCGCATAGAAACATTATATTATAGAGTATGGACCACGGATAAACGATTGATCGCGACAACAAAATCCTGAGAAATATAATTTTAACATTAGTCACAACAATCGCGTATGTTCTATAGTTTCTATAAAATGTGCAAAGGGCACCTCGCAGAATGTGGTGACGGATCACTGATGGTAACGGCATACATACAATGAATATGTGACATGTACTCGTGTCTATGCACGTAATATGTTAGTAAGTAAGTAAGTAAGCAAAGCAAGTGAATAAGTAAGTAAGCAAGGAAGTAAGTTAGTGTACGTGTATTATAATAATATATGCACGGGTCCTGTGCTACCTTCGAGGCTTGACGCGCGTAATATATCATTTATTATTGTGGTGCCGCGGGGAGCTACACCGCAGTCAGTAAGTGACGGGCTCGAAGCGCGCTCGACATTGTACTCGTCGCGGCGTCTCGTCGGGCGCGATTAATACCGTTTCCGGCGTCGCGCCTTGGCGTTGAATAATACCGCGAGCATAATTCACCCGGCTGCGCGGGACCGGCAAGGGGGTCGCGGGCCGGATATACGGGCAATCAAACGCGAACATTATAATATCGTTGTCGTAATTAATACGCGTTTTCGCGCGCGGAGACAAATCTACGGCGTTTAATACGCCCCGCGTCTCGTTAATCATCCGATGACGGTGACGCCGCCGCCGCGCCGGCCGATTTCCCGAACGGCGACCACAATAACAATAACTGTGCACGTTACAACCGCAGGGTCTTCCGGGAAAACGGGAACATTTGAAATGACTCCCGCGAGTAGAAACCATGCGCGTATTTTTACTATTTACGTCATTTTTTTTTTTCGCCGAAAACACAATCTACATTATACCACACATTATATATGTCATTAACGGTCCAACGGTTGAATACATCGCATTATTGCGGAAGACGGTGTCTACCAGTGGTGGACGCAAGGGGGGGGGGGGGGGGGTTCAACCCCCCCCCCCCCCCCGAAATGAATAGATGATTAATTTAAAACGTAATAGTTATTTTATCATATTTACCTAAAAACAATTAATTATTCAAAGGACGTTAAAATATGCTACAAAAAATGTTTTGCTAAGAAAAGTGAATCTGTAATAATTTGTAATTTTTCAATCTACGTCATCTACGTTATATCAGTCTATACATCGATTTTTGCAAATTGGAGCAACACTTCCCGTTTCAGTTGCTTCCAGTGAAAGATCATTCTCTTGTCTCCGTAGATTAAAAACCTATTTACGAAACCAGACGGCGGAGGACCGATTGAATGGATTAGTACTATTGAATTTATACAGAGACGTAGAGGTATCTTATGAAGATATCTTGAATATTATGGCAAAAACACCGAGGTGGATAAATTTGATTTTATAATTAATTGTTATGACTTCTAAAAATACAATAAATAATTATTTCAAAACAATGGTAATTATTCTTATTTTTTCAAAACCCCCCCCCCAACATTTTTTCCTGCGTCCGCCCCTGTGATCATACTTCCCTGAGATACTCGTATTGGATTCTGAGTGAAACGAGTAATGTACCTATTGATGTTCTCATGATGTGTGTGTACACGATTTCGAACAGAAGGATGGCTCCGATCTATACAAATCTGGCACATTTTGAAAAGTAATGTTATCTGGTTAATACTTTCAAGAGGTCATGAATTGAGAAAAACGGAACAAAAAAGTGCAAAAAACTAAGATCAAGAATCGATCCCGGAACCTTCTTGTATTTTGGTCTACTTGTTTATTTTTCATGCATACGTACAAGATATTTGTTTAAAGGGCTATAAAAATAAATCGAAGCCAGTCGAAACATACATATCTATAATCAACATTTCAATATTATATTGATAAAAAATTAATCAAAACACAATACCATATTATGTACATATTTTATTTATGTTCTTGATATTAAATAAGTACTTATTTATAACGAAAGAAGAATTCCTGACTGACTGACTAATTCATAATCAATGCATAGCCTAAAGCCATAAACTATGATAGCTAGCGATTTAAAATGTTCAGGATATGTTTGTATTATTGTCTAGGTGGCAATATAGTAAAAGATTTTGAAAAATGTTGATTTTAAAGGGTCGAAATGATCAAAAAACAAAAAAAATATTCATAATTTTGGAAAAAAAATGTATTTGTTTTGTGGGTTACCTTGGTGTCACGGATAATAAAAGAGAAGGCAATATAATGATCTAGAGACAACCACCACCTGTAATATTATAGAATAAAATAAAATGTGACGTTTCTATAGCAACAATAAATTAATTGATATTTTGGACGGGAATCAGTTGCAAACATTGTATATTTCCATATTTTTTATGAAAATTTAAACGAGAACGACAATACGAGGCACTTGATCGAACGTTAATAGATTTGCAAAACAATCATGAGCTCTTTGGAAGTATTCTGCTAGCTGGTGATATTCGCCAAACGCTGCCAGTAATTCCATGATCAACAGTTGCTGATGAAATTAACGCTTGCTTGAATTCCATCAAATTTGTACGCGAAAACTCTCAAGTTATCGACCAATTTGCAAATCGACGAATTGACAGGAGTATTTTCCAAAATTGAAACTGATGCATCTGACCTCTTTCAATCAGAATTGTTTTTTTTTGTCGAGAGCAATGGTACATTAGTTTCAAGTTTAAAATTACAAATACAGCAACTAACCCATCTCCGTATCTAGGCCGATCGTGGAGTTTCAACCAACCTAGGACTTTCGCCGTTTTTTTATTTGATTGTTAGATGTTTTATTTGTACTGTCGAAATTGAATATAATTTAAAGTAATTTGCAGTAACACGACATCAAACGAAAATAGTTTTTTGACCATTATTATCCGTTACTTTGTAGAACTACAAATTATTATTCTGCGTGTTCGCGTGTTTCAAATGCTCGATGTATAAATAGTATTTCAAAAGTCGTACAATTATCACTCTATATAACTAATAAGAGTAGTATTAAGTTAATTAAAAAGACATTTTAAGTCGAGATACATTTTCAAAATTACTTTTTTAGGGCTATTAAAAGTTTGGATGAATTCAAAAATAATTATACTTTCAACATGCTAAAAATTATAAGTCGTATGTAACTTCTTTAGCACAGCTGTATTCTGTGTATATACATACAATATATTATGTATACCGGGGTGTTGACATTACAGAACCATTTACTCTTTTCTCGGAGAACTATTAAAATAGAACAACATTTATCGGATAAAATATATACGAAAAAAACTATATTTTGTTGTCTGAATAATCGTATAATTTAAAAAAATATTCCTACGTAATTAACTTTAATAATTGAAGTATTATTTAGAAATCATTATATACTTTGCACGATGCATCCGCCTGACATCATTCCTGATGGCGCATATATATAGATGGATCTAATAAGTGACGCGGTTTAGGAACACAAAAGGATCTAACAAAATACGAATTTTAAGCTATAGATCTCTTAAAATAATAATATATTAACCGATACGCAATGTGGATCTCAGGTAGATAGGATACGAATAAAAATAAATTCGTATCTATAATTGCAATCAAAATGGTTTTAAGGTGTTTTTATAATGTTTTAAAAGGACAGATATCACATGGACGCGTTTACCATATGGATCTGATGTGGTACTTTATTGCGTATGCTTTCATGTATGTGTGTGTCTGTGTATGCCTGTGTGAGTGTGTTGTTGTTCGAGTAGTGTTCAATGTTCATATTTCCGAGGTACAATGGTCTGGTACTTAAGAATAATTATTGTAAGCCCATTGTTCGCGAGCCTCGGTGATACATACCACGTATATTATGATTCATAATATACAATAATAACACGTCGAACACGGCGACGACGGTGAACGTTCCTATTCTACCTATTTCGCCGCCGCGCCGCCGAGACGAGGTAGGTGTGCACACAGTTATAAATTGTCCCCTTGTCGTGTGCACGCGAATAAACCCTTTCCTCGTCGTCGTCATCGCATTAAGCCTACACGCACTCCATCAGCAGTCGGTTGTTATAGGTATTATTATTATAATATACACGTAGCTTGTATTCGTGCTGCGGAAAGACGCGGTAGCCCAGCTACTACAGCTACTGCTCCTACTAGTACGACCACAACAACAACAAGACATACGATAGCGCTAAATTCGTAATGTTTTGTGCAAGCGCGTATTATAATATCTACTCGAAACTAATGTTTTCTCGCGGAAAATGAGAAATAATAAATTATATTTAACCGCAAACTGCCGGCGGGTATAACAGCTCAAAATCGCAGAGAACCGCCGCCGCTACTGCTGCTGCTGCTGCTGCTGCTGCTGCGGAGCACGCACCGACCATACGAGACGATGTTACTATTTTATTATCATTCACGTAGTGCCTGCAGCACATTTCACGGCGAATATGTGTGTACGTTATCATTTCACTCGAACGACATTATATTACAACGGGCTAAGCACATACGCATTGGCGCACGTATGGGGCGCCTTTAGGGGGTGCTTAACACCCCCAATTAACCGCTAAGCACCCTCGGTTTATTTTGAATTAACAAAATATATTGTTTGAGGACGATTACTTTTTGTCTATGAGAATAAGTTTATTCCAATTGGTATTGGTCATACTAATAAACTAAAAATTATGTCAAAGTAATAATCCTAAACACAAATATGAGGTGAGTAATATGAGGTGACTTCAAAGATTTTTATTGTTCTTGAATTGATCGAATTTTTATTATTAATACTTAAATACAATAAAAATAGTTGTTGCTAATGTATTTTATATTTTTTAAGAAGTTATCCATCAGTTGCAGGCTACATAATAAATAATAATATATTATTTATTGAAAATCGGATCTTAATATCTTATCATATCGATCTTCTATAATTTAGTATTTTAAATATTTTAAGTCAAATGGTTGTAGGGGGGTGAGAAGAGGAATAGCACTACACGGGTTGTATTGGGGTAAATAACTATGGCACTCCTAATTTTTAAATGTGCACCTATGCAAATACCTACATAAAAATCTAGTCTATGCGAAAATTGCTAAAAATAAAAAGCGGAATTAACAATCGCGAAACATATTAACAGCGAATGATTTTTGGCACATGAAAGTATTTATTATTACTTAGGTATTACTTATTAGGCTATTATACCTTTATTATAGGTATGCAAAAGAAAAGTTTTAATAATTTAAAACAATTATTGTTAAATAAGAATATTGATGTCTATAGTTATATCTATATTGTTGTTTGTTCAGACGGCTCAGTAGGTAGGTACGTGTGAATTGAGTATTAAGTACCTACTCGCAGCCAGTGAAATTTCGGTCGTCGCTCAAGGCCCAGTATCGCGGTGAAACCAAAACAGTTACAATATTAATAAATAATAACAATAGTAATAATAAATTATTGTTATTCATAATTATACCTATAATAAATTATTGTTATTCATAATTATACCTATAATAAAATGACATCCAATCAAAATGAAAATTATACTGTGGAGGAGAAAATGGATGTAGGTACTATTGAACAAGTGGATTCAGGCTAAACTTATCGCGCGCGTCATCCGAGAGCAATTAAATTGTCGGTACGATTTAAAGCATTTGGATGGACGGAGATAATAACAAGAAAAAATGTACCAGAAGTAGATGGGTCAGAAGAAGAATCCTCGGAAGGAAAAATTTGGACAAAATAGTATAAAAAAATAAAAATACATAATAACCCCTCGTGTCGTAGGTTAGGTAAGTCTCGAAGATAGTGGAAGACGTGTCTATTCTGTGGTTTAACGTTATGTTTAGGGAAGACACTTAGCAGCTAGTACTAAGTAAGCGGTGCTCGGTGGATTAGATCAAATTTTTTAAAATAAAATGTTATCTAATCTGACGTGGTATAGGTGTGAGCACTGTAAGCTGTTAAAAAATTTGCACTTTGCAGTACTCAGTGTTTAGGTGATTGGTTCCTCGCATCTCCTCTAGAGTCCCTTTTAATCCTTTGCACTACATATTAAATATAACTGTCATTTGTCGGCGACATCAATAATAATTCTAATTACCTATCTGCTATCTAGGTATCAATAAATTAATTTAAATTATTTAAAACGCTGTACGCCTAAGACATGGACTAACGTTGTTACCTAAATTTCCTCGGCGATCCATTCCAGATCACTAATTGTCGTTATTTCGTAATTTTGATAGGTGCACGTGCAGTCGGGATCATTCAGTTTACAGTGCTTACACGAAACGGAAAGGTTGTTATAGTCAAATCCGTCATAGTATCTTGGTTATATTATATTTTTTTCGCAATCTTGGTCATTCGGGGGGCGTAGCTCAGATGGTAGAGCGCTCGCTTAGCATGCGAGAGGTACCGGGATCGATGCCCGGCGCCTCCAGAATAAAATTTTTGTGGTTTTTTTTTTGAGGTTTTAAAATTAAATAATGTCATCACAATGAATACTATATTATATATGATTATTATCCGCTTGCTTTTGAATATAATTATAAGACGCATGAAGTGAATATTATATATTAAATGTAAAAAAAAGTTGTAACCAGTGTTTTTACCAGTACCATCTTTATTTAACAGGGAGTCAAAACGGGTTTAAATTTGAAACCGGGTAAAAACCGAAAACCGAAACCCGACAAATATATGAACCCGGTTTTTACCCGAAACCGAAACACGGAGAAAATTTAAACCCGGTTTAAACTCAAAAAACCGGGGTTCAAATTAATATTATAATGAAATTTATAATGTTTAACATCACAGACTGTCAACTCATTTGATATAAATAAATATGAAAATTGTTTATCTTTAATTCATTTTCGGGGAACCGAAATTGGAAATGAAATGTGTATTTTTAATTTTATCCATTAATGCCGGTGATGCCGGTAGCCGGTAGGCAGTATAATACTACTTAGAAAATAGTCAATTATCCGATAGCATTTATACGATGTAGTCAGTGATTTTCAAGTTATTTTTAAAAACGAATTATGTGTGTTATAGTTTTATATACCTACATTTAATAGTGTTATTTCTTACCGTTTTCATTTGTGAATTTATTATTTATGAAGGGTTATGAAAGGTGAGGTCCAACTGCAACATTTGCTGGTAAGCAAGATTAATGTGGTTATCCCCACTTCTTTGTTTTTTTTAATATCAAAAACTGATAATTCTGATAATATGGAATAATATAGGTAGTATTTTTTAAATAATTTTTGATACTCTTTACTCTTAATTTAATTTATTATATTTTAAGTTCATCCTTTTTATAATACTTAATTATGCATTATACAAATTGATTAATCATTGTTAGAGCATAATATATGCAATATAATTAGCAGTTTTCTGGCCAGGACAATTTATTTGGAGTTTTTTAACCAGTTCCTAACCAGAAAAAAAATTGATTTCAAACCCGTAAACCGAAACCCTTAAAAACATAAAACCCGGTTTTAATCCGTTAACCGGAACCCGAGAAAATTATCTACCAATTATATTGGCTTATAGCTATTTTCAGTAAACAGGAGTTTTATTGTATTAATTAATTATTTGTGTCTTCCTACAAAAAGTATGTTCCGAGGGGGAAAACTATATAAAATGCACATAGGTAATGCACATAGTGGAGTGTGGACAGCAACTAATTATCGTTATTTTACATATGTAAAAACACTGAAAACTAAAAACTTACAAGTATATTATTTTAATACGGTCGAATAATACAGATGGGTGGTACTTAAATCATATATCCATAAAGTCATAAGGAATTTTTGAGAAAAACCTCCGGGTTGGGAGGATTTGGTGGTATATGACATATGTTTAATATGTACATGCCTATGGAAAAAAGTGAAGTATGGAAATTCACTGGAAAAGTAGGAAATGATAAATATTTAGACAATACCTGATACTTATGAATACTTACTACCTCATGTGTACTGTCGCATTAACATTTAAACCTAACACAAAATTCGTTCTACTGATTTGGCTGATTTGGCGATGTTGTGCGTTACATATGGGTTAGCCGGTAGGCGTAACAATTGAATGAAACAATTGATTTCATTGGAACCATGATGTATTCTCATTTGTGGGTGGATCTACTGTAATTATGTTTATATAATTGTAAAAATTTTAAAAATCCCCATTAAATATGATAAAAAATATTTTAACGTATATAGTTGGAATCGTTAAACATTATCTTACTAATATTAATGATTATATTTGATTTCTTGACCTGTGTCTAAATAAATAACCACTTGTCAAATATTGATCATCGGGGGGCGTAGCTCAGATGGTAGAGCGCTCGCTTAGCATGCGAGAGGTACCGGGATCGATGCCCGGCGCCTCCAGATTAAATTTTTGAATTATTTTATCCTGTATGTTTTTATATTTTCTTTTAAATTTATAAAACGTTCAAAACCGACAAAACTCGCCATATTTAACAATTATATTATCAGACTCAGAAATCTAAACTAAATTACTAAGTAATGTTCCTAAGTATAACTATAAGTACTATAAGCATAAACCATATTATGAAAATCGTTTATTAGTTTGTCCAAACCTATTGAAATAGGTCGTAATAAAAATATTAACTATTTATTTTGATTTTATAAATCACTCTCATTTATAACTAGGTATTTTAGATATTATATATTTAATAACAGCCCACCTGTAAATTCAGTTGTAAATCATAGGTACTTAATTATAAAAAAAAAATATTACCTACGACTCATCAATTGAAAATCAATAATTGTTTTCATTATTGTGTATCCACGAACATCTTAAACGTAACGAGAAAATTTCCTAGCAGCGAAAAGTTGCGATTAATAATATTATTATATTTTTAGAATCATGTTAAAAATATTTACCCGGACAAAAATGGATTAGACAGCGTAAGCTTATATTCGTCTGGTCAAAACACTAAAAACGACGCGAAAACTGTATCAAATGTATTTATGTTACAGGTAAATAATAATTGTTTTCCTCTGAAAGCAGTGGAAATCACCAGTCTAAATTGAAAAGTGTTGAAACATGATTTTTTTTTGGACCCACTGACCTACTCATTGGGTGAATATTTTAACATATTAGTTACCACTTAGTACCTGACGTATTTTAATGGGTGTAGCTGCCGCTACATTTCATGGCAGGGATGATGAGCGCCACTGTCTAAAAAAAATAATATTAAATGTTTTATGCATCAGAAACTAACATCTGCAGACGTCTAAACAAAAAATCATTTACGTGGTCGATAAAGGTCGTATTGTTAAATCTGATTCGAATAAAGGGAAAAAATGTGACCTAAATCAATACGGTCCATTTCTCTACGTACCAAAATATTGTTATTACGATGTATTATGTGTCTCGCTGTAGCGACGACGACGATAAATAATATATATTATAAAATACAAGATTATGAACTATGATTATCTAACTTACATGTCCGACAACCGTATGTACTTACTACGTGTGCGTGTAGCGCGCGCACAATATCATGGACCGAAGAACGCGGTCCGTCAACCGCATACCCGGTAGGTAAAGGGGTAAAACGCAAGAAAAAAAACCACGTGGACTTTTCGCATAGATTTGCATATATAATTACATTCCATATGTACTACACACGACTTGGACTTGTATAGCATTAAAAATATTATAATCGGTGCACACGAATAGCCTACTAGACTGGTTATGTTAGTTTGTCCCTCAAATTGCCTCCGGGTATTTCGGAGTCATTTCGAGTACCCATATGTTCACATAATCGAATCGCCCCCCAATCGATATGTAACGATTATTACAAATAAATGTACGTTTGTTTTTTTTTCAATTAATAAGTTTTCTAAGACTGAATTGGTCAACACAACTTGGTTATTTATTAGTATTAGATCCATTTTTGATGTAACCAAAACTCGGGATTTAATTTTCTTAGACATAATGATAAAGACAAATATTGCACTTAGGTATGTTGTAATGGATTTAGGATTGTATTATTATTTTATATTTGATATACCAACGAAAAGTTGGAATAAAAACTTTTAACACATTAAACATTACTCTAAATACGTGTTGGTAAATTAGTGATACTGAATAAAAACACAGATCTACAAAATATAGTAATAATATTTTGTAAATACAACATATCTACTATTTTGGGCTAGAAAACGTTTTTTTTTTTTTGAACAATTTTAATTAGATTAAAAAGCAGAATAATAAGGTATGAAGTGGATGTCTATTCCATTGAATGAATCCGTTTAGCGAAAGTGACATTTTTCTACGCTTTATGGACAATTTTCGACTTTTTCGTGAAGTGAATAATATGTAAATTGTATCCTCATTATAAAATAAATTGTTTTGGTGTAAGTTTTATGAACTGACATGAAATGGAACAATATAAGACTACTGCTTTTTTTCTTAATTGCGAGACATATACAAGACGATCGTTTTTACGCAACGGCCGACGACGATTTCGTTTGCGTAATTCTATACGATACTGTTATCATTCAATAGCATTCTTAATATTGTCGCAAAAGAACCGAACGCTGTGATTAAGATTATAACGAGAAAAAATAAAAGCCGCCAGCGAACCTATAATAGCGTTGTTACGCCGACGAGCTCCTACGATTTACTCAAGCGGTTAGCTCCACGACTTGCACTCCGAACCATTAGTATGGTTGTGTGTGATAAGGGAACAACTAAGAGAATACTAAGAAGGAAATGTTGTATATAATAAGCAGGGCTCGTAAGTTCATGCCCTAAAAAATGCCAAAGTAAGCATGCATTTATGCACTCAAAATTGGCAAAATATGCATTGAAATGAACTAAATATCTTAAATTAAGCACTTAAAAAACTATATTGTTTAATGTACGAGTATCAAGAAGATAAGACAATTTCAATTTTTAATTTTATGTATAATTTCCACTTGGATTTTTGATAGATTCTTATAGAATGTTAAATGTTTAATGTCTAATAGAATCATTCTACCTAATCGTGCGGATGTGTACCTAAAACACTGATAAACTGAATGAAACAATTACTACTATATAGATATTTAATTTTAATCATTTTATGTTGCGATTGAATTCCCAAACGTTTTAAATAATATTATAATGAAAAATTATGAACGATCGCGTTTTTGTTTTTCGTCAAATGTTGTTTCGTCCATAGTGTTTCCATAAAAAAATGTATATCGATACAATAATATGAATAGGAACATCAAAATCATGGATAATATGCCCGATAAAATAGAAAAATATGCATAAATACACCAAATAGGCAAGTAACCTCTAAATAGGCAAAAACATGCAAAATAAGATTTCACATATTTAATCGTGATACCTTGAAATGGATGTCTATAATCTATATCATGTAGCATTAAATACAACTTGTTGGCAAGATTGATACCCTATTGTATAGCATACTGGGCACCTTGCATTTATTTTTCGGGACCAAACCTGGCGTAGTATTAAAATACCCATTCGGGAACGGGCAACGAGCTCGACCAGATTTTACACCGTTACCGGTCGATTGCGGTAACTCCCCATATAATATATTGTAAAGCGTCACCAAATCATAAGAGATTTCCTCGCACTACAACGATTATGGTTATTTAAACGCAATATTTTTAACATTAAATTATTCCCATATTTTCGCTCACCCTCCCCTGTATCGCCGGCACCACCGCGTTATAGACAAGACCGGTGTTCATAACTAAAATAAGAGAGAAAAAAATATTAAACTACAAAACAAAAATGTTTAAATACTACAAAACAAAAATGTTTAAATTGTGTTTCACCCACGGTTATGAAAGTATGAAACTGACGTGAAGGCCCTCGGGCCATGCGTGTTGGACGCTCCTAGTACACGGGATTCGCGGTGGTTGCGTTTGAAAATCCACAGAAGCAGCTAGCGGAATATTATACATTTATATACCGTGTCTGCCAGCGCGCCGCAGTAGTGTAATATTCTCGGACCGAAACTTATGCGGTGACGGTCGTAAATCTCGTCGGTCGTCGCGTCTTAAACACAACGCGGGTTAAATTTATACAAATATTATTATTATTATTATTATTATTTCACATATATATATATATACGCACGACGCCACAGCCGGACGAGCCTTTTCTTGTTTGGCAACGCGTGTCGTCCTGCGCACCCCTCACCGGCCACCGACACCACATCGTCGGTCCTCGACGTCGTCCGCGGGTCCTTTTTATTGAAGCGCCGCACCCTTATTCGCAGTCGTCTTATTTGCGCGTTGCTCTCTCTTCTTGTGTTCTCGTGTACTAGTACCTAATACTATGATATATACCCAGCTATTGTACTGCTGAACTTCTGGTCAACGAACATAATCGCTACGTATAACGAATATTTTTTGATGGAACCATGACATTTCTATTAAACGAATTAATTTTATGATTTATTGTATAGGTACCTAATATTTAATAATATTTGTGTTTCGGAGATTTCAAAGAATGGCAATATGAATGTTTCGGAAACAACAAGCTGCTTTTGACACTATTATTCGTCTTGATTTTCAGCACAACAAAAACGTACCAGATGACACTTAACGTGCTTTAAATAATGCTGAACATTTATTTATCGACTTCATCGACAAAAAAAATTAAATAAAAAAGCATACGCTACTCAATATTTTTCCCCGGCAAGGAAAATTGAGGAATCATAGAAGTTTTTAGCTACATGCAGAAATTATTAGAACTTGTTTTCTATCGATTTCCGTTTCTATATGATAATAGCGTTACGTTAAATCGCTTATGCTTGATGGGTTGGAAAATTGCACATCGCAATTCACAAAACGTCCCTACTAACTGTATACTATTAATATTATTTATTATTTAATACTGTATACAATATTATTATTATTATTATGTGACATATTAGATATTATTATTTTTATTCATTACATTCGATAAAAATTAGGTTTTCATCAATGAGAGGGGAGGAGGAGGGAAATGCTATTTCTGCATTTAACGAATTTTATTTTTAAAGAGCCATCAAGTTCTTCCAATCAGTGGCGTACCTAGGCCTCTCTTACAGGGGGGGGCGAAATATATTTTTATCTATTCTTAAAATATCTTAAAAATGTACGTCACAGCTAATCTAACCTAACGGAAATTTCATACTTGTAAAATACTTATTAAATAAAACATTTTAATAGGTACATAAAAAAGAAATTATTGTTTAATTTAATAATATAGTATAATGCATGTTATAAAATAATTTTATTATAATTATAATTTATAATACAAAGTCTGTTTTTCTGTTTTTCATACGAGAAAATCGTTGAATAATTTCATCCACTGGAATATTTATCTCTTGATAAATGTGCAATAGTGCAAGCCCGCATAAGCGATCCTGGCCCATTTTGGAACGTAGCCATGTTTTTAGTCTACAGCACAAGCATAAAATAAAGCAAATAATAAATATAAATAGCTAAAAAGCAGACAGCAGTAGGTAGGTACTAGGTGTATAGGTACCTAGATTTATAAGCCAATTTTGTAGATTATTAATTTATCTTTATAAATAATATGTTCTGTAAATGTTTGACATTAAAGAACTTTTTTTTAAACTAAAGTACTGAAGCAGTAGAAAGTATAAAAGCAGTAAGCATTCAATTGCTTTTTAAAAATAATATTGAGTCCTACAAATATTTTTTTGTCACGCCTGCACCGAAAGTTTGGTTTTCGACCACGGTTGAAGCGTTGGAAAGCAACCTTTTTCCATTCAGCGGGCGGAAAAGAGGAAATCCCCAAAAGTGCCGGGCGGAAAAGAGGAAATCCCCAAAAGTGCCGGGCGGAAAAGAAGAAATCCCCAAAAGTGCCGGCCGCCGGGCGCGTATCCCATGCACAACCAGAAACTAAAATGTATACCTACCACGGTTCTTATAAAACATAAACTTTTGGTTACATCTTAAATGTATAGTATAACCTCCTTGAATGACGCATAAACATTTAAACATATTTAATTTGCACTGCATAACCTTTTCCATAAACGCAGGGGCGTGACAAAAAATAGTATGTGTGGCTCGCGCGGGAAGGCCATTTCAGTCTTGGGCGAAATGCTGCACTCGCCTACGGCTCGTGCCGCACACAACGCGCGCGACTGAAATGGCTCACTTCCCGCCCTTGCCACACAATATACTATTAAAACTTATAAGGCATTATATTATATTTGTATTCTATTATTATAATAGAATACAAATATTAAACTAAAAAATAGGTATGACAAGATAAAATTTTACCGTCTTAAAGTAGAAAAGGATCGCTCAGCAGATGCTACACTTATAGGCAAGCAAGCCATTATACCAAGCAGTTTTTTAATATTAGGAAAAATTATTTCACTACAATCTGAAATACATTTAATGACATCACAGTCAATACATTCACCTAAAAATAAATGAGAAAATAATATTATGTGTACTTAACTCATTATTCAATTTTAAAAAGTTCTTATACTACCTGTTAATTTAATTACCTTCATTTTTTTTTCTAATCCAACTTGATTTCCAAAGTTGTAATTCAGTTTTTAACTCCAATGCATCAATTATATTGCTATCTTCAAATGTAAAATGCTCTTTTATAATCTTTAATAAAATATCAGTTTTATTTGTGTCAGATTTAATAATGGAACGGGGTAAAAGTAAAGGCAATGTTGAAATGGCATGATACTTTTCATTTAAAAATCTTGATTTTAAGTCTGTTATGATATTATCCAGTAAAGGTATATAAATAGAAAGTTTATAATAGTTTTCAATAGACGTGGTTTGATAATTAGATCTAGATATTTGTTTTGAAGCAATTCGAGGCTTTTTTAATTCAATATCCAATTCAGTCATTTGAATCTCAGCATCTCTGAATAATGATTTAAATTCTTCATTACAATCTTTTCTTTTATTTTCTAAATTTGACAAAATATCTGTGATTATATGTGCAGCTTGACTTATATCACTATTGGCACTTTGTAGTAATTTACTGGCAGATGCAGTTACACATAATAATGATGAAAGTGAATGTAGGGATATAATAAACTCACATGAGCATACAGCTGTAAGTAATGTTTTTGCCTTTGACGATGAATCTTGTTCATTCCAATCTGATATTTTAGTTAATGCTTCTACAATATAATTTAAAGAAGATTTGAAAATTAAAACACTATCATGACGGTCCACCCATCTGGTTTCACATAAACTTTTAAGTCGCTGTTTACCATTAAGAATTGTTTTTAAGACATAATTTCTTTTAGATGACAAATTAAAAAAAGCTACAACTTCTTTCATTAACCCAATACCATTTCTAATTGCTTGAATAGATGAGGATCTTGAAATTGATAAGTTGAGTGCATGGTTTGAACAAGGACAGTGAAAAGCATTTAAAGCATAGGACTGAATTTTTTTAACAGCTCCTTTTAAATTAGAAGTCATGACAGAACAACCGTCAGTTCCAATACCGATACAGTTTAGAGGATTTAAATTTAAATGTTGTAATATTTTGATCACAATTTCTCCAAGGATATCACCAGTTAGTTAGAACCGCCAAAACAAAATGATAACACCTGATTCGACTATAGATAACAAAAATATTTTAAAATCTAGGGATTGATCATGTTATCATGTTATCAATTATCATATTATTGACTTCGTGAAAAAAAATCAAAATTATGCATATAATTATACGACCCACGGGGGGGGGGGCGAATGCCCCCTTCGCCCCCCCCCCCACAGGTACGCCACTGCTTCCAATAAAGGTCTGACTGTTTACAATGTAACTGGTAAGCGTACATCATAAGTATGTTGAGCGAATTTTCGTATGGGGGAGATATTAAAAATTGCATAGGTACCTATATCTTTCACGCGAATGCCACTCGGCACAAAGTACAGAGTTTGTAAGTTGTGATTCAAGTTTCAAGTGCGTTCAATATATTGTTATAATTATACATGGTCTGTGCATATTAACATAGTTATTTTGTTGTTAAATTCACATAACCTAGTCTACATTTGTAACTGTAATTTTTATTTGGTCACAATATACTAGTCGAATAACTTCTATATAAGAATTGTATTGCGGCAATTTAAAAATGCGGGGGGATCGCTCTGATGAAACGAGAGATTCTCGCGCCACGAAGGAATCGGACAAGTGAAAACCGGGCAAAACATTTAAAAACAACGAACAACCCACGTGTATTTTTTTTTTGTAGAACATCTACCTATCTACACCATGATTGACAGAGCTCACTTGTATCCTCTGTTGGATTATTACGGTCTAATTATTATTAGTATTATAAGTATTATTATTTTTTTTACGGCAGTCTCTCTCGTACGCATACGGGCGGACGTGTACAGTTGTACCTACTCAAAGCGCCACTGCAGGTAACACCATCTGGTGATTGTTGGATTATACTCGTATAGCCAGTACCTGTACTACTGTCTACTGGTAGCGTTTTACGTAAGTGGTGAATGCAGGTTTGCTAAACCAGATCTTTACATTCTCCCAAATAATCTGAGTCTGGACCAACAACTTAACCAGGGGGCGTAGCTCAGATGGTAGAGCGCTCGCTTAGCATGCGAGAGGTACCGGGATCGATGCCCGGCGCCTCCAGAGATTTTATATTTTTGCAAGTCTAAAGAGAAAATGACATTTTATAAATTTTTTTATTGATTTATAAAATTAATAACTGATAAGCTCATAATTTTGTCGATATTTTTGTTTCCACAGAAATTAATAGCTCATACTTAAAAAAAATCTAACCATATAGTAAATACTCATACATAATATTTAGATGTTCCTGCATATTTTTAGTTATAATTATGGTGCACATATAAAATAAATAATGTGACAATTATAGAAATATTGAAATCATTGTAATCTATACATGTGAGTATAGAACATAAAAAGTTTCAAAATTATGTAAAACCGATGTCCCTATAAAGCGTTATACCTTATATCAGTTATATTATTTATACGTTATATATACTTACGCCTATACTACACCAACCTATTCATAAAAATGTTTCCAAACATTTGGAATTTTGAAATATTATATTTATTGAATGATGATAAATCTTTGCTAAGTTCTTGCACTAAACTCATTAATTATCAATAAAAATCTTTTTCAAAACGTCGAATTCATTTCGAAAAATTAAATATTCATGTACGATGAGATATGAGAAGATCTTCTATGAGATTAGAACCATAATACTCGAGCATTAAAACGGCATTTTTGCTTTTTTTTACCATTTAAAGCCGTAGAGTAACCATTTTTTAAAACAGTTTAACTGAGAGACTGGGAGAGACTTTTTCACATTTCTGCTACCCGAATCCTTCATTCTTTATTTAATATTTAAATACATTGTCGTTGGCGTATGGGACATGCTCCATCTAGTCGTCCTTCACAGTGTGAAATACGATACAGTAAAAGCTAATTAGGTCCTTATATTATGGAATCCCCCCAGTTGGCGCTCCCGCTCTAGCTCCCCTTTTTCGCCCATTATGGCTTCCATCCAGGGCCGCATTTAGAATTCGGAGGCCCTGGGACCAAAATTTGGTGGAGGCCCCTAAATTTTTTCGTGTATAATAGCGTATTCTGAAGTAAAATAATATAATTACGTACAGCATATGAATAAGTTTATTCTTGTATTTTTTTTTTGCACATTGATAATCGTTTAATGAAATTATCATCAAGAATTTCGCAATATTTTTATTCCAAACTGTCAACTTTTAAAAATATACAATCGGTCCAAAACAATCATCTACGTTAAAAGTGAATGACACACTCACAACACTTGTACTTTAATTTAAGTGAGTTATATTAGAACGCACTCCACTCATTGACATCACGCGGGAAATTTGAATGCTGTTTATGGAAATTGAAATTTTACACACAATGTGAGTTTCAAAACACAAAGTTCAACTAATTTATTTTGCGCGGGAAATTTGAATATGATTTATAAATAACTCTTGCAAACAAGTGCACTAGAAAACCTTTTTTATAGTTTCTATCGAGTTTTGGATCAATTAAAAAAAAACCAGTAATTTTTCTATTTTATCCGAATTGGTGGAGGCCCTCAATTGGTGGGGGCCCTGGGGCCATGGCCCCGCTGGCCCCGTCCTAAATGCGGCCCTGCTTCCATCATTTGATTGAAGATCTGACACTGACGCTCCGCCCGTGTCCAACAACCTCATCACTGCGCCCATGCCTGTTGGCAACTGCACCAGTAAGATGTCCGGTATAACAATTGAATAATAGTAAAGTTAATTCCGCAATATAAAACTAGTATACAGCGTGTGCCACCGAGATTTACACAAAGCGGTTCATCCCGTGTTATTGCAGATAGTGAAATTCTGTTTAATTCATGAGCATCTCTGAGCAAAGGCAATCTGTTGACAACAGTTTGATAAATATAAGTGTATTATTAATGAAATTAAGAAATTTACTTTTTATTTCATAACTTTTATAAATGTTGAAGATAGTTTTTATCCATTTTATTGGACTTCTTTGTTTGAAAATATTGACGCTTTAACTTTCAATTCTCATTAACTTCTTGATTTTTTATAATTTTTCTAGTTTACAAAGAAATGATGTAAATTACTATCACCTCGTCTTTTTTCCTAAATGAATTATGTTATTATTATTTTAAATTGTGTAAATAGTACACTTTTTTCTTGAAAACTAGAAAAATTGTTAAAAATCAAGAAGTTAATGACAATTAAAAGCTGAATCGTCAAAATGAATAAGCCCAATAAAATAGTTATCTTCGAAATGTGTATATATTATTAATATAAGTTATAAAATAAAAAGTAAATATTTGAAATATTTTAATAAAACAATTAAATTTACAATACCAATGTCGACGAAAATATATTACATTTAGCCCCGTGAGTCGTATAAAAATAAAAACAGAATTTGATTATCATTATCAACACAGATATCGCTCTGTGTAAATCCCGACGGGATACAATGTATAAGTTGATAAGTTGATAATCACATAGCATAAATTTACTATGCAATTTATATAAATATATATATGTGTGTATGTGTGGACTGGTTAAATAGTTTATAGAATAATAGTTTAAAGCTATTATAAAGTGTGTGTAAGTATTTCTTAAATAAAATTAATCGTTTCGTTTTACCAGTGAATTTAATTATTCTTGATATATTTTGGGTGCGATGTGTGAGTGTTTTCGAAAATTAATTCAATCATACTCATATGCCTCCACTTGAGGTGGTGTTGTTTTTTTAAGAGAAATCCAAAATTTCCGAATTGAGTGTGCGTTTGGCATTGATTGCTATATGATTTTTACTTAAAAGTCGAACCGTAATACTATGTAATACTATAAAGTATAAAGTGCAGGTCGTATTTATCATTTTTTTTTAAAGTTCAAGAACATTGATAAATCATTGCAGTTGAAATTAAATTATCTAAAAAGTTCATAGGAAAGTGTAAAATTCAATTCTGGAATAAATCAGTTTTAATATTGATTTTATTTTGAAAAAAAATGTCTTAAATCAATTTCAAAACAAAAATGTAACAGTCGTCGTTGCACATAAAAATTATCTTTTATGTCGCAAACACTTTTATATAGCTATTTGCAGTTAGCACTTTTTTTTTGTGTAATATTTATACTAGTATACTACTATCAATTCAGCCAGGGGTAATGATTATTTTATTTAATAAGTATTTAGATTGATCATATTTACCAGTGACAAAATATATAAGTATCTTCACAAGTCATCAAATTATGTCATCCTGACATTTTTAATCACGTATTCATTCCAAAAGATAATCAATTTTCGTCAGGATATAATTTTAACTTCGACTGTTTTAATTTGTAAGTATAGTATATTCCACAAACATGGTGGAATTATGCATATTATTTATATCAATAGTTTAGGTTAAAAAAGCATTTGAAGGCAAGTATTTTTAAGTTTTTTTTCTTTTGAGTATCGATAACAAATTAATAATGCATGTGTAAATTCAAACAAAATACATTAAATTGGATTATTAGGTTATTATTAGGTATTGCTAAACAGTTAATTTATCTATTTGAATTAGGAACTATTTACATGTACCAGTAAACTTGTAATTTACGACTGTCATGTATGCGATTGTTGTATACCTGATTGTTCCGATGCATATGTCTCAGACGATGTGACTTGTAAAGTACCTATGTACATCAAAAATAATAAATTATACATTTTAATTATAAGTTATTAATACTATCAATTTCAGTAATGGGGTTGACGAAGACCAAGTGGCTTGCAAAGTATGTGCACCATTTTACCGAATAGAAAAATAGAAAAATTAAATAAAGGGTAATTAAAAATAAAATGTTGATTGATAATTTTAAATTCCTCGGAATCGTCTAAGAAAATAGTATTTTTACCAAACATGAGCCTTTAAGAATGACGTCTCTATATAATAGTAATAATTGGTACAATTTTGATAAAATATAATTTTGTAATCTGTAATTCAGAACCATGTATTTGAAGGGAAGAATTATCGATTGCATTCCACCCACGTGACTATTTGATGGATTCAAACAATGTTCGGAATTTCTGATGGCGAAGATGAAGACATGGAAATTTGTCAAGTTTAAATCAATTTTGTTAAAAATGACATAAAAGTTTAAAAATCTATTGCTATAATAATTGTTTAATCTACATAAAGATTGAATCTATAGACAATAATCATTAATCAATGGATTGCTTTTCGTTAACATTCCTCATTATTATTTTTGTGACATAAATAATTGTTAAATTTGTTGACGCCAATATCCACGTTTTAAAACCGTGGATACATAGAGCTGTCAGGACTGGTCAGGAATAATAAGTATAGATCGTAAGAATTTAAATTCAATGAATTACAAGAATTAAATGGACTTTATTTTTAACAGAAATCATTGAACAGTTACATTCACATACACATCAACGAAAATAATAACATTTATTTCCGGGACCACTGCCAGCAGAACGCGACATATGTGTATTTAATTTAAGTTACAGAGAACGAGAAATATCGACGAACACACAACTGTGACGATTGATGACCGAAAATCCATCATTGACGCAGGTTCGGCACACGTCTCCTGTCCTTTTATCTGCAGCCAGTGTTTTTTAAATTACGGTAATAATGTCTTTTGCGAGAATATTCGGTTATTATTAATTTTTTTTCACTTATTAATGCGAAAAGCTCAAATAAAGGGACAAAATGCTCTAAACTCACCATTGCATGTACAACCCTAAAAAGTTGTCACATATTTTTATTACATGCAGTATAAAACTAATAAAACTAATGACTCATAAGTATAAGTCAAAATTCAGTAAGTTCTAAATCTTGATAAACATTTAATACTATACGTCTATACACATAAGCCATACATTATAATACTAATTAATGACAGTACGAACAAGTCACAACTCACAAGTCTTAGTATCACACGTTTTAGTTAGAACAAAAACACGTAATTTGTGAAAACCGAAAAGTATAATATTGTTATTTAATTTAAAAATAAGAACAAAAATTGTGAGAATATTCTCGAGAAAATATTCGTTACCGAGATACGTAATTCTTTTGAAAGTATTCTCCTCTCAAATAGTCACTACCTGTTGCGAACAGTATCGCGAGTTTTCTAGAAATTAGTCGGCTCCGCCGCCCGTGACCGATTTTTCTCTGGTAGTATGAACGTTCAGCTGTGGACCGGTAGTGACCGAACCACACCAAGCACATCCGAGACGTTTCTCGAATATTATACATTTTTACCCTGTACTATATCAAACAACACTGATGGATTTTCGTGTTTTAAATATTATATCACTAACTATTCATATAAAAATCGTCTATTTCAGAATAAAAGATTGTTTATTTTTAATTTTTATAATTGTTCATGATTTATTTGGCGAAATAAGTTATAATGATAGGTACATACTTTCCATGCACTACGGGTAAATTCATTCATCGTTCTTTGACGTGAAACAAAGAATGGGATTGTCCTTATGGGGAAGACGAAGTGTTATGAAATTTTTAATAACAATCTCGTTATACTAAGCCATTGAATAGGTACTTTAAGTGTACAAACTAGCTATTATACACCGAATCGATCGACACCAGATGGCTAATTGTTAAAATCTGAATAAAAACTAAATAAATATAATTAAAAATGTCTTTTTACATTTTCTTGAATTATTCTTTGAAACTGGTTTCAACTTGTTTTACCCTAAATAAATCTTGTGCCTTGATGATTGGATGAATTAATCATATACTTAAGTGTTAACAGAAGCCAGAGTCATTAGACTTTATTGAAATAGTCTCGACAGTGATTTAGCATCACGCAGGCCAATCTCTACTAGGCATTAATTAAACAAGCAGGTTGAAAGTGTTTAACTAATAATTATTACTGATATGAATTATTTTTTTTTGTTTTTGAATTAAAAGCGTGCCATATAACCACATAACAGCGGTAGCACACGGTAACAACCGTACAGTTATAAGAAAATGGACATTTATATTTTATAAAGTGATATTTATAAAATAAAGTAATAATTTATTGGATAAAACCTAGATTTTGTTTTCATTACTTCGCGAAAGGATTATGATACATATAACATAACTATAATTCCTTTAAAAAATAGGATACTTACATTTGAAAAGGATGTAATGACATGCATTGTTATAGAACAAGCTTATTATTATACGAACATTAAAGCAGTAAAAGTAGTCGAAATGAAACTTCCCAATATTAGGTATAAATTTATGATAAAACATCATAATTAAAGTCAATTTCTAAATGAATAACTTATAATTGATTTTATTATTCTTTATCGATAAAAAATTTAACACTTGGAGGCGCCGGGCATCGATCCCGGTACCTCTCGCATGCTAAGCGAGCGCTCTACCATCTGAGCTACGCCCCCTAAGATGAAAGTAATTGGCCAAAGCTTGATTATTTGATATACCGTTGCAGCGTGTTAAAAATATTTGTTGCATACCTGAATGATTAGAGAAAAAAAAAATACATCGTGTTAGGCCACATACATCCTCGATGTCGGGTTTCCTCACAACACGTCCGAGTGGCAACCACGGTTAGGTTAACAGTTCCAAGTTGCGTGTGTGATAATGATTGTTATTCTATTTCTGTTTGTTACCATAATACGCATGTTTAGAAACATTTGAAAATGTCAACTCTTATGGTGTGCGCATGCGCAATTCAACATGTGGTTTTTTTTAAATGGCAGTACCTATTTTTAGAACCAGATTCGAATGTGTCTATTCTTTTTTTAAATTAATTTTTACCCATAAGCCATACCCACAGTGGTTTCAAATTTGAAAAATAAGAATTTTTAAAATTTTCAATTATATGCATTATGTAATTGTTTTGTGTATTTGAGTAGCTTAGTTTTTATAAAATCATAATTGTAAAATTATAGGCTATTTATGATATTTTTCCCATACCTTTTTTTTACCTTTGATCAAATCAAATTTTATTTTTTTAAATATATTCTGGATATAGAATAACGTGATTTCGCTTTCTTTATATTCTGGTAACCAATTTGTTTTTTTCTAGATAATATAAAAAAAATAATAAACTTACGAAGTGTCTTAAATAAAAAAAAAACGTTATATTAATTTAAGAATTATTACAAAATAAATATACATAAATTATTTGTATTGTAGTGGGATTAAATGTAATATAAGTTACAGCGCTAGATGCAGCTTCTTTTAATTAATTATTTGAAAAACCGTTACTCAATATACACACAACATTCTTCGAAATTTATTTTCAACATAATTTATTGGTTCCAAAAGTAATAGTTTATCAAATAATTTTTACTGGCTAGAGATGTCTAGATGTCTTTGATTAAGGTTAATGCTTAGTAAAATAATTAATATTTTTTCCAGAGAAAGTACTGAGGAGTATTAAACTATCAATCTATATGTTGTTTTATTTATTATTTTTGATAAAGCGGGTGAATTTTTAGACGTACTCACCACCTTTTTGGCTGTAAAAATGCTTAAGTTTGAATTGTTATTTTCAATGTTCAAGTTTCCATAAAACTATATTTTCCACAATATTGTTTTCATGCCACCTTAAGTATAATGTTTTGTGGCGAAACATAGTTTTATTTTTCAAATGTGAACACTCCAATTTCACATCGGTATTTTATTGAAGTGATTTATCAAGAGATGTTGATGTTCCAAAATCGAAATTCACACGAGGATAGCTTACTTTTTGAATTATTCTAATAATATAATTATTAGAACTAGAAGAAATAGCAATATAATACATAATATTATGATGTAATTTGTAATTACATGTTATCGCTAATTGCTACTCATTCGAATTTTACACGTCCTTTTTTCTTTTTAAACGCTATTCACTACGTTAAAGTCTTTCACCTTACCTATTAATTTACCTACTAGCTCATCACTAACTGTTAAAATTTTTTGAGTATTTTCTAGACCTTGAATACCCCTATATTTCGCATCCTTAAAGTTAAAGTTTTCCTTTCGCGTTCAATGAAGACAAATGTATGTGTACCAACCACAGGAATCAATCATAGACCTATGTCCAGGGAGAAAAACGCATAAGGAAATAAAAATAAAAATGCAAGTTCTGTATAGGTTGGCCAAATCGAGTAACACTGTTTCTTTGTTAACATTAGGCCGCTTTGGATGATCCTGCGAGATTGGAACGGTGCGTTGTGTGTGTGATAAGTCACGTGACGTGCCAAGACCGGACCAAAAAAATATTTTTAACAAAGGTATTAGTATTTTTTAACAAATTGCAAGTAAAGGGGGCATCATAAGGTCGAGCGGGATAAGACGGCTTTATCTCAATTCACAGTCGCCGTTTAAAGCTCGGTCACCGACGTTTTCGCTTTCTAGCCTAGGCGATCATCTCGAGACAGTAGATACTGCTGATGCCTCCTACTGTTAGGTGGTCGAGGATGACCAGTTAAGTATAAGACATTCAGGGAAGAAGTTTGATTGTAATTTGAACATATTTAACAGTATAGCACTGGATGAACGTAAATGGTCTAGGTATATAGGATCTTAATGCCACAGATAAATGTAGATCGGTACATTGTTAATTAACAAATGTTTATTATGACTTACTGATAAAGTCAACAAGAGTCAGCAAGAGGGCAGAAGGCTGTCTAGTAGCCGTACTACAAAGTATGCGTGATGGCAACCGCGGAGAACTACCGTCCCCTTACACGTTGGTTATTACTTATTAGCTTTTGGCCATAGGCCTTCCAATACTAAATGTGGACCTGGGGGGGGACGTAATGTCTAGTCAGCGAATATACAATTATTGTACATATATTATGTGCATAGAATACCAATATAGATGTAAGTGATGTAACGATCGTAACACTAGGTAGTAGGTATCCAACGTGTATGCACAACAGCAACAAACAACCCATTAACAATAAATCGTACTGTATCCAAAACCCTCATTGGGGATATTGGATACATAATGGCTTCGGTTTCCTGGTCCTATTTAAAATAAAATAGACAAAAAATATTGTAATTGTTCGATATACCTATTTAATGTATGCTTCTACTAGTTCAACTTATTTACAGGGTGACTCCTATAGTATTTTCCCAATATTCAAGAAAAAAATGTACTATTTAGTATTTATCCAATTTTAAACAATAATAACATTATCAGCGAACCTTATCGGAAAATGACGAGGTGAGAGACACTTGCATTATTTCTTTGTAAACTAAAAAAAAAGTTAAAAATGATAAATCCAATGAAAATTGAAAGTTGAACCCGTCGAAATGTTCACAAAAAGAAGCCCTATAAAATGCAATCTTTGAACTTCACAAAAGTTAAAAATAAAATGTCAATTTTTAACTTCTTTAATACACTTACCAAGCTATCGTAAGAAAAATTGGCTTCGCCCATCGATCCACATAGAAACACACATAATTTGATTATCTGTATGCACACGGGGAATACCGATCTGTGTAAATGATAATGGGACACCCGGTACGCCAACGAAAGATAAGCTCATCTAGATTACCATCAAGATAGTCTGTGCAGGGCCGTTCTAAGGCAGGAGTAAACGGTGTTACTTCACCGGACCCTACGTCTCAGACTTGTCTGTGGGGCTCCCCACAATGGCTGCTCGCGGAATTTTTTCACTTAGGTAGTATTCATTTAAAAATAAAAACATGTTTTTAAAAGCACAAAAAAAAAAAATTTGAAAGTCGACGCAAAATAACGATGTCCAAAATAATCTTAAAAGTTATGTTCACGGACACAATTGATGAGCTCATGAATTCCATAGTATTGCGGATTATATGTTATGACAAGGGGGCCCCACTAAAGGTGTTGTACCCTGAGCCGCGCAAATTTAAGGGATGGTCCTGGGTCTGAGCATGGTCTAATGGCTCCGTTTACAATTGGTGAAGGCGTCTTGGTTACATATACTCTACGTGGAGAACACACTGGACGACGGTCAATATAATATTTTTTATACGCTGCAGCGATATTTCAAATAATCAAGCTTTGGCCGATTACTTTCATCTTAGGGGGCGTAGCTCAGATGGTAGAGCGCTCGCTTAGCATGCGAGAGGTACCGGGATCGATGCCCGGCGCCTCCAAGAGTGAAATTTTTTTATAAATAAAAAATATAAAATCAATATTAGGGTAATCAGTAAGAAATTGACTTCAATAACGATTTTTTACCTATTGCTTAATACTAAATATTGGGAAGTTAAATTTCGACTACCTACTCGTATTGATTCGTTGTGCGTACACTTGGTCTACGACAATACATATGTCAGTACATCCTTTTCAATAATAAGTATCCTATGTTTTAGAAGTAATTGGTATTTTTTAAGTATCATATTCCTTTCACGATGCAATTAAAATAAAGCAGAGGTTTTATCTGATAAAGAATTACCTACTTTATTTTATAAATGTCACTTAATAATTAAAGAAACATTTTCTTATAGCTTTAAGGCGCGTATCCATTACGCGCGGCAGCCGCGCGCGCCATGTTCGTCCGCGGCAAACCATTTATTTGCCGCGCGAGCCATTTTAAGTATCAAATTTTTTTAGAGCGCGGCTGCCTCTCGCGGCAAGTTATCCAGGTCGCTCAACTGAACTAGCGATTCTATCGTTCATTTTCACGTGACAACCAAGAAGATTTATACGTAATTTATCATGGGATAATTAATTGTCTAAATTGGCATGAAACGATAAATTAATTTTTTGTACCTGAACATATAAATGTTTATAATTTCACATTAATTTTATATACATTTTTGTAATTTACAGTACTGTGCAATACTTACCAGAACCAGTAATAAGACTTTTACTTATTCTTGATTTCTCTCTCCTATATGACGCCTGAAGAGTTGCCATTTTTTTCTTCAATTCGGGAGCAGGTATGTTCATTACTGAACTAATCTCATTCCAAGCATCTTCCCTCATCGACTTATTGTGGTATAGTTTGGATTTACTATTCCACAAAAAATCTTTAGCACCATATAATTTTATTAGGACGCGACACTTTTCGTTGTCCATGATGGTGGTAAAAACAATATATTGCCGCGCGAGCGAATGTGAAGAATGAAAACGACCGTCCACACTGCTCGCGAGCAATTAACTAAAACTCCTTTGCCGCGCGCTATTTTACCGACAAAATTTGGCTCTCCGCGCGGCATGCCGCGCGCGGAAAAAAGAAAATTTCCTCGCGCGGCAACTCGGTATCCATTTGGCGCGGCTGCCGCGCGAGCCAATGTTCGAGGGTTTGCCGCGCGTAATGGATACGCGCCTTTACGGTTGTTACGGGATGTGCTCGGTGTGTTAATGAGACACGCTTTTAATTCAGAATCAAAACAGTATAACTTGTACCAGTAATAATTAGTTAATTATTTACAACCTGTTTATTTTACTTAATGTTTTCTATGGATTGCTCAATTGTTCGGTATATGTGCATTCTGAGCAGATTCTAATTTGTTTTTTCAATAATGTGAAATGATAATGATAGTTATTGTAATTAATTGTAAATTAAATATTAACGTATTATCCTAAACGACCTTATCTATACCGATATTATGATCCTCAAAACAGTCAAATGTACCGTAATTAACCGTTGGTATTGAATATATTGATCTAAATATTATTGTCGCATAAAAAGTTTATTAATCATTAAGGAACCTGGAACACGCCACTAGCAAATATAAGACGTTCTGCTGTATAACATATGTTTATTTACTTATCTACCTCTAGTCGGCTTGCAGTCGGTGTGTTTGAATTTTCATGTTTGGTGGTGCGCCCTCATGTGGGTGTGAGTACGTTGCATGTTTAACTTTGTTTCCGGAACTCTATTCACTGTCGAGCGGATTTTGCTCCGCCAAGTAATGCTTTGCAGTGTATTGTACTTCTGTATTTAATGTAAGCATAATTAGCCAATGGTCGTGAACAAATGTTAACTGTATGCATAACCTTAAAATACCGAAACTCTGAAATAGTTAGACTTGTAGTGGTACTTAAATACTAAAAAGATAATCTTTATGTATATAAAACCCAAATTAAAAGTTGGAACGTTGGGTTTGAAGGGCGGTTTTAGTTTATTTCATTATATATTTAATTAAAAATAAATCTGAAAACAGTGTGATCACACATATTATTATGTTATACTGTTATAAGCATATAAAAATAAAAACCAAAATCAATAATTACACATAAATGTCGTTCCGAGAAAATCATTATTTAATTTTTTCCTGTATATTAAACAGTTATAAATTTGATTATTGATATTGATTATGACAATTGAATGCATCATTATTACTAAACTAATACATTGTACGTTTCTTAAGGTGTTTACATTTTGTGGTACCAAGTGACTGTTACCTTCTAAATTCTTCGTTTTGCTAAAAGACGTTAATTCCCTTCGTTTCTTAGAAAATAATTTTTATTTTACGTTGTGGTATTGTTACCGCCTTTAATAAAAAGAATAATAATAAATATCAATCAAAATAATTATGTGCCTAAATAAATTCCATATACAGTATTTTAAATGTAACCACTCGATTAAATGTACACTTATATTCATAACAAAAACAAAAGCATTCAACATTTCTATAAAATGAAGACATAATATTATATTAGAAACATAAAAATAAACGTAAACAAACGTGAATTTATGTTATCCTGGACAATCGACATATATAATTGATGAATGATGATCCTAAATACCTACGGTGAAACATGTTCAATAAAAGAAATAAGTTCATACTTATTTCATACTTATTAACAAAAATATTTGTGGGATAGCTTCCATTCTACTATGTATTCATGCCTAAGTGAAAGCCTGAGAAAACTCAAGGAGCGCTAAACCGTCCAACCCTCTCCGTTCCTATTATTACCTCCATAGCTGCAGTAAAGTACTACCAACTGTACCGGATATTTCTGCTAAACTCTTCACTATAAGCCAGGGACGTAGGCAGAAAAAAGTTTCGGGGGGTGTTTTTGAAAATCAGTTGCTGAAAAGTAGAACTTTTTTTTTAATAAACATACGAAATGTTTTTAAGAAAATTATCTTTACTTAGTACTTACAATACTTTTTTATAATATAAACAAAAAAATTACAATACTAAATCTAATTTTCGTGAAGTTTTAGCCATTATGTTAAGAATATCTTCACAATTAACTTCTATGTCTCCTTTGTACATTTAACAATGTTAAACATTCAATTTATATTTCTGCTGGTGCCTAAATAGCGCAACAATCAACATTAGAAAACAAGTTAAAATATTAATAAACAAAAAAATGAAAACTAATACGCACCTCATTATTCTCAGTTCGAGGTTTTTTATTTGTTGAGAAATAAGAAAGTAGAGTGTTTCTTTTTTTTTAAGATTCCATACTTTATATTAGTATAATATTATACACCAACTTGATAGTTAAGAAATAAAACAGTAAAAAATATTGTCACTTTTTGTGCCTAGTTTCAGATACAAAACAAAAACATGAACGATAATGTCGATAACAAAATATAACAGAAACGTCATTATTCATTAATTCTAACACTCCAATTCGCAGTAATTGTCCCGTCTCTATAGCTTAGGTATTTCCCATGTCCGTGTACATTTTAGAATTCTTTTATACCCACGTTAATACACAGTAGATATCATTTTATTTTATTTATAAATTTGTTAGTATGTATTATATTTTATTTTGCTTTAGTCGGTTTTTCACAAACACAACGTAAAATTATATCTGTCTACTATAGTATAATATAAAAATTAATATTAAAATTGAATAAATAAATAACCATACAAAAATCCAAATATTTCGGGAGGTGTTTGAACACCCAAGACACCCCCCTGTGTACGTCCCTGCTATAAGCTAAACGGGTTCTTCTTATAGATTATCGATGTCCCACGACGCGTGTACGAACAACTCGGGAGCTACTCGGTCACAGGGTAAGCGGGCAACTGTCTGAGCGTACAGTTGACATGATTGAGACAGTTCTGAACTTACGGCAGTGTTGCTCGACGAGTTGGGATTTGTGGCAAGACTATTTCGCTGAACAAACAACCGTGGAGGACAACCACCGACGACCTCAGCCGCAGTCGGAGGATCGCTTCGCAAATCGTACCCCCGGTCCAGGGATTTTGCGATGTATTTTGCGTACGCAGCACCACCGGAAGAGCGTCACCTTCAACCCCGTGGTGTCTATACTCAGTTTTCGTCGTAACAAATGATATCCGTCCCCTCACACCATATTTATACACCGTCCTGTAAATATATAATTATATTATGTACTTGTGAAAACGAATAGATTCGACACTAGTGCATAATTGGTTTTAAAACAAGTTTTTTGCGTATGTATATATATATATATATATATAAGATATATAGCTATTCGTGAGGACGATGCTCGGTGGTCCACGAACAAATTTTCGTAGACCGCAGTAAAGATACTGCAATAATAATTTTGAACTTTTGTTTACGATGTGTCATCATACGTGTTACCAATAACTTTTGTGTAACGGCCCACGGGTTCCGTTACTAGTTACTACACAGTGGATTCACGATTCTCAAATAATTGCATTTTTGGTTCAAATTAATTTCAATGTTACTCCGTACTCTGGATGATTTGAATATCCTACATCTTGAATTTTTTTTTATTCTTTATTCGTTCTTATAGTTCTTGTACCTGTATAGTCGTTGTAGTTTTATCTCTTCAAAATTATACTATGAAACCGGCCATGAAACTATTGGCTTACGTATAGAGTTCGAGACCACCACAGATGTTCCAGTCAAGACTGCAAGCTTATGTAGTATAAGCTTTAATGTATTCAATTGTATTATAAGTTATAATTTATTTATTTTCAAATAAAACACATTTTGACAAATCAAAAATAATTATCATTTTTAATGCCGAAGATATTTATAGCAATAAATTCATCTAAAATCTAAATCATAATTATTATAAATGTCAACTATTTTATTACAGATATGTATTTTGATATTTCCCGTATCCCCGATCAAATTTATATAATTCTACGCGAGTAGTTGGGTTATAAATAATAATAATTAAAAGCACAGTTATTCTAAAAGTTCCATAACCTAAGATATATATTTTTCAAAACTTGTCATTTTAAAACTAGACATTCTAAATTTTGATTTTCTAAGACATGCATCCAAGTAATATAATAGTTGGTAAATAGGTCCGCAATGTTAAAAGGAAAAATTATGTTCTTTAACTTCGTATAAAAATTCGATGGGCAATAACAGGTAGAAACAGAAAAAAAAATCGAATATCATTCACTACAATATAATGATAAAATAATTTCATGCCGAAGCCACGTTAATACGGCCGTAGTTTGGAATACGCTTTCGGGATATAATCTCGGTCTAACACAGAGTGTGTTAAAAAACGAATGACTCCAGTTCTCCAGAATGTTGATTGACTCGGATGATTTTCAATATTGATCGCAAACAGTTTGATTATTTTGGATGTATCGTTGAGTACTTGAGTGTTCTTCAGTCTCGTTTCTTTGTTACCTCGTATAAGCGATAATCTTATTGAAAATGGTATCCGGTGCGACTGGTAGCGTCTCCTGTGTTGCAGCGTATACATTTTTATGTGACGGTAAAATACGTTTGTGAACAACCTTGTTTCCCGGTCGTTGACGATAATACGTTAATAATGAATAATTTATGAGCTATGCACTGAGTTCCGTGATCAGTGAATAAACAGTTTAATCGGTACATCGGCATCGAAAACGAAAAACTCGAACCAAATCGATCGAATCGCTATTCTGTATGTATAACGGCTTTCCAAGCTTTGGTACACAACAATATTGTATTTTTTAACTTATCAATGGTATCGTTCTGTCACAGATAACATTAAACGTTTATACGAAATGAATGTTTTTAAAATATCGTACATATAAATATCAATATTTATAATATTTTTAATTCATGCTACCTACCTGTAAATTTATATTTTAAAAATAAGAAAGTATATTCTTGACTGGATATTCTTATTACTTAAAATAAAAGTATGGCATTTTCAATTACTAAACCCATATTAATCGATTTATCATTGAGAAAAAAACAAAGTAAATATTAATTATTTGAACATCACAAATTATATGCCGCCTCTATGGTCTACTCCAGTGATGGGCAAAGTACGGCCCGCGAAAGTATTTAATCCGGCCCGCCGAGGGTCCATCGACATGGATAGTATATACTATATATGGCCTGTATAGTATAAAATTATAGTATAAAAAAATTCTCGAAATATTCTGAAAATGAACGAAGAAAAAAATTTTAAATATATTAATGGATTGGCGCGGATTGTGCGTGGTCGTACCCTCACAGCTTGGTTTAGGTAGATACTAGAACTAGATAGTAATTAGTAGATACTATGATAATTTATCATAGATTGATATATATATATATATATATATATATATATATTGATTATTGATATATAGGTATAAAATTTATATTTTTGTTCATATTAATATATTTCCCGGTTCTCCAGATAAACCGGATCGGTTTGGTGCGTCCTTAACGTAGTTTTCGTATAATAATATGTATGATGTACCTATGTGTATAAGTTTACTTATATTTTTTAAATTAATTATTATTTAAGGTAAAAGGTAATTTGTAAAATTTGTGTGTAATGCTGTAATGTTTTTATAATATCATGATTCAAAGCTTTAACACAAAATGTATTTTTTCTATAATTCTGGCCCTCCTCTAGAATTTCTTAAACTTTGTGGCCCCCCATTAAAAAAGTTTGCCCACCACTGTCTACCCTATAAATTAAACGCCTTGGAGCAAAATCTCCTTTTGCACCTATGTTAAATCCGGCCCTGACAACAATCCTCCCAACCATAATATGTATCGACCCAAACAAGCTAGGGTTGCGTGTAGTGCACTTTACCGAATAAATACTACATTTTCACCCCCAGTGGCCCGACGCCCGAGATAACAAAAAATGCTTGCACTAGTGCATTTATTGAGCCACCTAAATGGCCACATTATGTGCTGTCCAACTCGTGCAGGTCGAAACGAAAAGATCTATACCGATCGGTACTTTTGGATCGAAATATAATTGTGATTTGCAGGAGCCCTCCACGGCTTGCTTGGCATGTAGTGCTTGCGAGATGTACTATATTTAATTAATAAATTATATTAATTTATTTTGAAAAGTTTTATATTGTTTACACTGCATCGATCTTTCAAATGATCTATATTTATCTTCTATATATAACGGGGGGCGTAGCTCAGATGGTAGAGCGCTCGCTTAGCATGCGAGAGGTACCGGGATCGATGCCCGGCGCCTCCAGTTAAATTTTTGTATTTTTATTTATCATTAAGTTAAATTGATCTAAAAGTCAATTATACCTATAATATAATTTATTACTATTGTTGCTGTATGTTAAAAGGAATTTTAAAAATGGTTTTACTTACCTTTAAAATTGAATGTAAAAGTTGAACATGATTTTTTTTTCCAATATTATATTTTTCCTATCAGTATTTTTTTACCTGCTGGGTATTGAATAAAAATTGTTGATTTTAGTCACCCGTCTTTAAATAATATAGGTGCTTGTATTTTAATAAGACTAGGCATAGTTCTATTAATTAAAATATTTTTATAGTGAATCGTGTTTGTACCAGTTATTCGATTGCATTAATTATCTCGTCAAATATGTAATAAAATAATAAGTAACGTTTTGTGTGAACACGAAATATTGATATAATATTATAAAAATAATAGCAGAATAACATATTATTATAACAGGGTTTCATGAACACTGTTCATCTATTATATCAGCTGTTGCGTGCTACTTTCCGAAGTTCCCAATTTGAATTAAATGCATAGGTTGCCAGTTGGCGTTTAAAAATAGTGAAAGTTGCGGTCAACGGGTTCGCTGTGTCGGACTTACACTAATCGCAGAAGCATGGGTTACCGAATGTTATAGTACATAATATAATATATATGATTCCAGTCAATAGTATCCATTAGAAACGATGCAGTAAGTTTTTTATTGGTTTCCACAATGATATTGATTAAATATTCGTTAGAAATAATATGTATATTTTTCTGTTCCCCAACACTTATAAAATATTTGTCCTAGGTATAATTTTCAGTTAGTAAATTGAATAAATTTTTCGGAGCGCAATGCAAACAGCACATTTGTTATTACTAGTGTCTCTCATAATATATATATATTGTACGAGGAGCAAAGTAAACAGTGTATCAGTAACATGGTCCTTAGGTAATACTACGAAAAACTAAATTCAATTTCGGTAAAAAAAATGTAAAAATATTTGCATGAAACAAGAAAAAAAATTGGTTAAAAAATGTTCTGAAATTGTGAATAAATAAAAGATATATTGCCATTAAAATAATACGTGTATGTTCGCATTAGATGATGTAGGTTAACCATGAATTAGAAAGTGTTATTCGTTTGTACTAAAAATATATCTTGGCAATCAGGAAAAAATTATAGTTTTAAACAATTTAAAAATGGTCACGACGCTAAAATATAGTTGTTGACATTGTATTTAAAGTCCGAATAAACGATTTGATGTGCATAATTTGTACCTTTTTATTTAACGGATAGTAGACGACATAAAATACGGTTTGGATATAATATATATTGGCTCGTCGCTGATGCCGCTGATCATTATTGTAGATAATATAGTAGGTACATCAATTTTAATATAAAGCATATTTAGTATGTATAGTTTTGTTTCGTTGAGAATAGGTATAATTCATTTTTCATATTAATAAAAAAAAATCTCATCCCAGTATATTTATGTTTACTCACGTTTTAAGTATTTAAATACAAACTGATACTTATATTCTTATTAACGGATTAAATGTTCCAAAAAATAGTTGGACAATCGGGCTTTTAACGAATAACAAAAACTAGTTGAACATTTATCAATCGAGTAAAACAATAAATACATTTTTATATTTATAGCAAGTTTTATGTTTAACAACTTTATTACAAGTTTCCAAGTACTACCAAGTGTAATTATTATTAACCTGGCAATTTTTAAATGTGTTTGAGTGTGTTTGTTTTTGTTAGTATAAGATATTTTATAAATATATGAAACAATATTTTGATATTTTATTAACATTGACCTATAACTGGTATAAATTATAATAAATGCAAGCATATTGATTTTTTACCATTGTGTGTTTATATTTACGACTGTGTAAATTATTATTTTTCTTCCATAATTTTAATCACGAGAAAATATGAGTCTGTAGTCAATTTCTACGAACGGCAGCCGGCGGAATCAGTAGGCGGCGGAGTCGATAGATATTTTTTTTTCGAAATCGACAGTTTCATTGGAATCCATAAATCCCCGTATATAATATAAATAGACATAATATTACCCACATAAATAGTGGTATGAATTGTCGAGTAAAAAATAAAAAGTCTATAAACCGCGCTTTTTAAATATATCGCGTTGGTGTTCGATATTGATCATATTCGATTGATTTATATTATACCCCGTTGTAATTACGAATACATATTATCATTATAATATGATGGTTTTGATCGGATTTTGTTGGACACCCGATAATCGAAATTATTATTATCATATTTAACGTTTGACGGACGTACAACATTAGTTGTGTTTATGTACCGGGTTAGGCTAAGCACCATTGACTTAAACATGGCACTAAATGCAAACGATATTATCGAATAAATATGTATATATATATATTATATATTTATAATATGCGATATATAGGTCAAATACATAATAAGCGTTTACTGTTATGTTCACATTTTGGACGGATTCCAGATATTTTAAATTCTGTCGTGTATGATCTGACAGCTGTGCGTATACAAGAGAGTATTATTAAAATGTTGGCTTTTTATAAACTGCAATCGACGTGTCGAAGGGATGACGGGCATCGAGAACAATATAATAGTCTCACACACAAAAAAAAAAAAAATAATAAGACAATTTCACAATATTTTTCTCCCAAGTTTTACATCCAATGTCTGCCCAATATAATGACATCATACTATATTATAGATTCCCTCGTATACAGAATAGTAAGCAATATATGTATGTCTTTTTTACAAATAAATGTGTGTTTATAACATAATATTATACACGGTTATGATTAAGTATCAAAATTTTTCTTAATACAACTAAAGTGCGTTGTTGTAAAAAGCATTACAACTTGAAACACCTATTTAACGTTGCAGATTTTTTAGTTAATTGATCAGTAATTTGCACGGATATCATACAATATTATTGTGGCTCTATAATATTATGTTCCATTGCCATAAAATTCGGCAACAATGTCGTTTATTTTAGACGACTGTTACTTATATCGCAGTACAGAGTTGAGCCAAATATTGAAATGTAGTTCACGGTCTAGATAAAAATGTGAAAGTATTGTGCCTGAAGGGATGACGACTACGTATACATATTTGTTCGTAATTTATCTATACACATTTACTATAAAACCATATAAATATTAAATTCGTCTTACATGATGTCTTATAAGAATTTAAGTCTCTCTATTGATGGTGTTGAAGTTTTTATGCCCGAGTAGAAATTTAATTAAAATATTTTGGACATAACTGTTTTTATTTTTATTTCAAACGAAAATTCTTTAAAACTAAAATCAAATATATTTTTTTTTCTGTTAGAAAACATGGTTAAGTACAAATGTGATGCAGTTATTTTGAAAATCTTAGTATTTATAGATATTAAGTAAAAACAATGTAATATTTTAATAATAATAAGTGATACTATTGCTATAAAACACGAGGGACTTTGAAGGCAAATTGATGTGTACATGTGTTGGAAGTGTGGTATCTCTGTTAATTTGAGGAAAACTTATGACTACTATAACTATTGGGGATAATTTATTAGTGAGCACAACACATGATACATAAAACATATTTTTCTCATGATAAGTGTTTATTTTATTTTATCATAATTATAATTTAACATGTTTTACACGCCGGTTAAATACACCGGAGTATATTATAGTATACATTTGCATATTATAAAAATATGGTTGTTACAAATAAAAATACGAAAACTCCCCACTATCAGAATAACTTCATTTTGCACAAAAGTAATGTATTAAATGGAAACATATTCAATCGCTTGTGAAAATAAAATATCATCAGTATACGTAAGAAACTGTTTACATAAAAAACCATATATAACAATGATGACTGATGTTATGAAAGCACACGCAGAAGACATCGTCTAGTAACAAAACCTCTGAACTTAAGATTATAAACAAATTATTAAGAAAAGAGCTTATGTCTTAGATATTTTGTATTATGAGCTGTGATGCACATCGATTATATGAAGGATTGCAGAACTTTCATTGATAGAAGTGCTCCAGTGCAATTAAGCTTAACCGGTGTATTAGGTACACATAACATGTGGAATTGTTTAAATTTAACTTACGATTTATTGAATCAAAATAGGTAATATTGTGGATATTACAAAATACTTTGAATTCCAGAAATCGTTTCGTCAACATTAACCAACTGATATTTGAACGACGACTACAGAAATTAATTCGTTTACATTATTATTTATAATTAACATTAGATTTTAGAACACCAAGGTTTTATTGTTATTTATTGTACTGAATAGAATAAAACATTTTGATTTCAATTTTTTTTTCTGTATAAATGTACACTTACATTACCATAGTTTGTATAATGTTACGAGAACAAAAAATTGAAACTTTATTTTGATACATTCTGCATACTGTATACACTAGGTAATATAAATCAAATACGTGTACACATTTTCAAACACGTATACGTAGTGTACGTATTATATTCCATTCAACTGCGAACCGGGTTGTATTTACTACCCTCATGTTTCTTATTCTTTTTCATAAAAATAAAAAGACGGACGCACCGTTATTGGTAGCCGAAATACATCTTGTTTTTTTTATTATTACACACCGGTCATTACGGTGATTTAGTCATAAATTGGAAAATTTGTCGATTATATTTCGTCCCGGTAGTGTGTCTGGAGGAAACGTATACTATAACTCATAATCTATACGTGTTCCGTTTAAAGTAAACCACGGATGATAACGGCTGCTAATGGAATAATCTGTTTTATTAGCGCACGCGTGATGGATGATCAGAGAGTGAAAAATAGTTAATTACTTTGGTCATTAATAAATGATTTTAACTAGAAACCGGCGGATTTACATGTTACATATTGCTAATTAAATATATACGTATCCGCCTTCGGAAATTTTACTTTTATTCCGTCGGAGGAAATTATATTTTACTTTAACGCCGTTAGCAACAAGGATAAAATGCTATTTTGCTGGAAGGAGTATGAATATCAATGCATTGTATAATATTACATGATAATTCAACACGTGTATGGAACGTTTTTTTCGAATCACGTTATTACATTGCAATCGCCTAATAGACTCCTAAGGAACCTCACAGAAAAGTTCGAATTCGGTTACACTATACGTATGAAAATCACAATTAAATTAAAAAATTAACCTATATTGAAATGATCTTTTGTTAACCGCGATGTATGAAGATGCAAGAACATACAAACTATAATAAGAAAATTAGAAAATCATGAATCACAGGGAGTAGCGTAAGGTACAGGAACGGGTAACGGATGTAGGTGAATTGTTCTTTTAAATTTTAAATCAATGTATCATTGGTATTGAAAAAAATTCGGAGCGAAGGCTAGTTCAGTCTTAAGATAGTTCGTATAGAACTATAGGAGTATTATTGTACCATACAATTATAGACTTTAGTAGGCATTTGATATTTCATAACCAGGTTGGTAGGACCATAAATCCAGCGTTAAAAAAAAAAAAAATTAAACGGTTTATTATCTATATATATATAAAGTTCTCCGGTCACAGGGTTTGTCCTTGAACTCCTTCAAAAAGCTTGACCGATTTTCATGAAAATTTATTGTGTACATTTGGTAGGTCTGAGAATAGGTCATAGGCTCTTTTTTAAATTCCTAGGTCTTAAGGGTGGCCCACCCTTAACATAACTTAACCTTTAATAAATAAAATGTATTTGTTGATTCGTGGGCTACCTTGATAACAAAAGACTTTAATCTCACATTTGACGAAAGTAATCAACGACTAACTACTACAGAGGAATCTCCTTTCTCGATGCTCTTGGCAAAACTAACAAATCATGATCTAATATCATCAATTCGCGTAAAAAAATCATAGAATCATTTAGTTAGTAAATATATATACGTATTCAATTTTTTCAATTTTTGGTTACCAAGGAAATATTTAATTTCATTTAATATGTTTATCCTAATATTTACTGATTGGGGTCATATTCCTATAACATGTTAATATGGATATGTTATTGCAACTGGTACAACCGATGATTTTTTTCTGACTGATCGCGTTACCACACAGCAACTAATACAATAAATAAGACATCATTATCACAACTATAAGTAACCACATCGTGATTCATGATCACTACATCTAAATAACGAAAATACGTATATGCTCTTGACATTTTAAATAGTGGTCCTTCTAATTCCTACTCTAGATGCGTGTAACAAGAAAGAAGTTGTAAAAAATGTTGTGTTTAGGCTGATAAATGTTCGTTTATGCAAATTTCACCGCCAGTTCGTATACTGTTCAGCGCGGCGAATTTTTAACCAATTATAAGCTCTAATAAAAGGTAACTCCTATGACCAAACATGCAAAGATTTAAATAATGTAAGGCGGAAATCCGTTAAACCATTGCCCAGGCCAAGACTGATCCGTGCGAAGCCGGGTAATTCAGCTTGTTATAAATACAATGCATAGTTTACTTTTAATTAAAAAATTAACTTAAAATTCAAACGCTTGTTAAAAAAGCTATGCAAATTCAATAAGATGACACTAACTAGCAAACACTTGCTATCAGAAGCAAATAAAAAAATCGTTGATGATCGGAACAATGCTTCTGGTTGAAATCCTGTTGACAGTATCGAACGCAGATATCAATTATTGTTTATTTCGACATATTTCTAGTTTCCATAGTTATGAGCTATAACTTATAAGTTATAACTAATATAACCCATAAATAACATACAACACACTAGCGCTGAGATATTACAGTGAACCGATAACAATACTGTACCATTAGCACACCGCGTTGTATGAGATGTTTATTTTTTGTTTCGTCGCGTTCGTATATTTACTTTTCGCCCACATCGTATTGAACTGCAGTCGCCGCGCGGAACAGGAGAGTTTCATGTTAATTATGCGACTATCGAAAGATTCAAAGGATTTATCGGCTTGGATCTGGTTCTTTTCGACAAACATAACGGTCAAAGAGTGAAAAGTTTTATGTTAATCACCCATTTGATTACCAAAGGATCCGAAGAGGGATTTACTAGCTTAGATCAAGTTCTCTACCGTACACATACACAATATGCACGCAGCGTGCGGACTACAATAGTGCGGTATCGATATTCAAAATTAATCGGCTGGTTAAAATATCGAGGTAGGTGTATATTTCCCGCGGAATAAAATTTTTCCAGATTTGGTTTAGGTATTTACTTTTCACCCACATCGTATTGAACTGCAGTCGCCGGGCGGAACAGGAGAGTTTCATGTTAATTATGCGACTATCGAAAGATTCAAAGGATTTATCGGCTTGGATCTGGTTCTTTTCGACAAATATAACGGTCGAGGAACTTTTACCACGTTAGGCCGACCAGATCGCAATATTCGTTGTTACATAACTATGGCGGCTTTAAACTGTTTACGCTCTACGAACTACGAGGCATTCGAAATCATTACTTTTAGCATTCTCTGTTGATTATTTGCTTACTGCCAATATTCCCCAAGGGGAATATTAGTCGGCACTAATTGCTAAGCCGTTAGATGATAGAGTAGTTCGAAGTTGTCCGTATATAAAGACCTTAAGCGTAAAGACCGTCGGCTGTTGTTGAGTACATTCCGGTAATGAATCCCAAACGGCAAATATGTACGCAGATAATACGTGCGCTTTTGGTCAACGCATACACAGGCGGACTTATAAAATGCACCGGACAGGAGGTTGTATTATGTACACGAGTACAATACAAACAGCTCCAGTCTTACTTATAATTATGTCACATTACGATTTTTCCGAAAGTTTTAATTAAAAACATTTTCAATAATAAAACGTCTCGAGTTTAATTTAAATAAATACGAGACGGGGGAAAAAACCGAGCGAGATTCAAAATATTTGTAAAACCCTACCGGGATAAAATAAATGTTTATATTATAATATTAGTGGGAAAACTAATTAAAAACCGAACACCACAGACGCCGGCCTTTACCAGGATTATTTTCATTAATGGATTTAGATATTATATCGTTTGGTTTTGTCATGGTTACCTCTTTGGATCTTTCATTTTAACGCGCCAAGACATTAGAACACGTTAATCCTACGCTACTGTAAATAATTATAGTTGTTAATGATAATATTTGCAAATTATTTATTTTTAAAATATTTTTTTCTTTTCGAGTTCTATGCGCGCGTAAAAATATTTAACTATTGTTTATTATTCAAAGTAAAATACAATTATATCTGATTATTTTTATTCATATACTTTGCTACCTACCCAATTATTTAATATTCCCAATAATGACGGTGATTTCAATAACGATGCAATATAACCGCTATGACGGTTTGTAGTTTATTTCTTTAATACATTAAAACTATATTAATTACAACACTCTTATGAATGAAATACCATCTTTAACTCATTCTTCAATGATAATGTGTTAACAGGGTGAAAAATAGAAGAACTCTAATTATTGTTTTTGACTTACTATTGTCGGATCATTAATAAAAATACAAATGTAAACGTCATGTATGCGTATATCAGTTAGTTACAAAAATATTATCAAATCTCCTCAATATGTTACGTATAATTTGCGTTGTCAAAACATTCGAACGTAGTATGGTTGCTACATTAAGAATTAATCAAGTGTACCAGATGATGAATGGGTTGCGGAGCAATGCGTAGCTGGGGTCAAGTGTTTACATTTTAAAGTAATGATAAATCATTGCGATCGAAAAATGATCCATAGCTAAACACGCTGCAATGCATAATTTCAAGATATTGATTATATTTGATAACTTTTATTAAGCTCGAGAGGAATAACATTATACCTACCTATAATTATTAAAACTCAGAATTACACGTCTGATCAAAAGAAAACTATTAGCAACATCGTCGTTATTTCAACGTAATTAAAATGTTAAACTCATAAAAAAAAAAAAAACTTGCTCGACTACTTCAGTACCGTATACGTGTATAATAACTACGTATTTATCACCATAGCGCCGGGAAAAATGTATAATATACCAACAGTGCCCAGGGAGAATAAAAAAAGTTCGATCCGGTGAAAACAAATATCTTCGTAATCCATCGTAGGTAGTTATATGCAGTTTCTTAATTTTTTTTTCCGTAACCTTTTTGCTCCCTTTTGAGTAAAAAATCTCTTTTAACTTACATTGAAACCAAGGAGGCGTATGGATAATCGTCGTGGAGTAAATGTTCAGATTCAGTAGATTCGTTCGTTTATGCAGTTACATTTGTTCTTATCACTGAAAGTTTCCAACAGTTATTACTCATTAGTGTTGACGATAGTTATTAACATCATGTTCGTATGTTCAAATTTCCCATGATAAAAATTGCATAATCAAATATGAACATGAAATCACCAAAAATCGTGTGCCAGGTATAATCGCTGATTTTCAATTACAGTTTACTCGTATACACAACTAGAACATATTGATGAGAACTAATGATGTAATAATATGTGCCATGGTCTTACTCGTGTATGGTCGAGAGTCGAGACACGAATGATCATGTCGTCCTTGGATGCCTTTTTCCGACTTCTTTCGTGGTTTTGGTCGAATTTCTGGATACACCACCCGATATGTGTGCTGGGAACGCATGATATGATTAAATATTGTGACTGCAATAGCGGAGCTTGTAAAATTAAGTCGAGGAATACATATAAATTATATCATATATACGAATAACTAAAACGTGCAGAGTGCTGTATTTAAATCAATCTAAATTGTTCTGCGAATATTGACCATTTCTAACAGATCACAACAAAATATTAATACGGGTAGTGTACTGCGATATACCGTTTTGGGAAAAATGTTGAATATGAAAAAAGGTCTGTACTGCGAATATTTTTATTATTTTATTTTCAACGCGTATAGTCTCGTAAAGTATATTATTGTAATATACGTATGTGTAGATTTTTGTTTTGTTTCTGAAATTTAAATATACTCCATTAAGTATTGACCCGGTTTGTGTTTCTAAAAAAAAAAATACCATCACGGTTCTCAGTGAAATGTATTTTGATTTTCCGTTTAGCTATATCAATATCACAATAATACCGCTTGTGTGTCAAAGAAACCGCTAATATTATATTTCATTAAAAGTAAAAAAAAAAATACAAGATTGTGATATTATATCCCGTGTTTGAGGTCACTGAAGAATTTCAATTTCGTTTATTAGTTTTTCCGTGAACCCATTTTCAAACTTTTACCCGTATAACGTTGTTATTGTTTTTTTTTTTTGTTTTTTTTTTTCGGGGGGATTTTACAGAATACGACATACAGCGTTGTTTATTATATCCGTTTAGGTATACACCGGCAGCGCTGGCAACACATTTTAATGACCAAGTGTCCACTGTTGCGACCATAATGGAAAATGAATTATTAAAGTCAGCCGTAAATGATTTATCCCTCCACTCTTTTTGTCTCGTATCACCGAAAGTGTACCGAGCGAATAGCCAAAGACAATGATCGGAGGAGGAGTAACGCGCACACTTCGTCGTCGTCGTCGTCGCAACCGATACGTCCGTGTGGGTTAACTCGCGATTTGGGTAATCGTAGGCAAAAAAAATGCTTTTTTTTTATAATTTTTATAATTTTTGATGCATGAAAACGTATATTAGGTATAATATAAGCGTATGCTACGGGCATAAAAGGGGTAGTCGGATATCGCATGCAATGCCCATCCATTTCGGATAAAGTAATCAGTTAGTTATACTTGTACGCATTGGCCGGCTACTCTATCACTATGTGCGGGCGATTTGAATTCACCGACGTACTTGTGGGCAATGCAAATTCTACGTTTTACTTGAATACAGTATTTTAGATAAATGTTGTTTATGGATTAATTGGTTCTGTGTGGACTCTACCTTTGTATATTGTCGTTGGTAAAATTGATGTTCATTTTTTATATGTACCGATAGCTTTCGTATTATGAGACCATGAAGGTACTCGTCTAAAAATGTTCATTTGACCGATTTAACATTGTTGGCCTCAATGCATCACATTTAGTGTGTCCAGCCTACTCGTGTAGAGGCCCATTATAATATTTTATTAACATTTCTGTGCACAAATAAATAAATATAACCATATGAACATTTAAAAGCAACGATTGACGTGGCCCAATGCATTTCATCAGTCACTTTCGTATCCAATTCCATTTTTTTTTCAAGTAAAACGAGTACGATTTGAAAATGTCGAATTCCACGCATTACCCGAGTGCACCGTGAGTCTTGGAACACATTTGCGGTTCAGATTTTCTTCGCGCCGGACAAGCGTTTTTTATTTGAAAACCTCTGTAATTTTATTGAAACGGCCTATGAACACTTACGTTACATTATAAACATCAGACGTGTAACACCGGACATCCTAGTGCAACAAGAACCGTTGGAACGACCGATCGGATATACGGCGTTGGCAAGTCTATTATTACATAAAACGTTAATCGAAACGTGCTTGCATAGCGTTATTATTCGCGCACGAGCATTTACATACTTAATAATTATATTACGGTGTTCGCAACGGTGCTCAGTGCTCGAACGATTATATTCATTTTGTACAACGTCGTGTAAACATTATAGTATTATGTGCAGCGATGTTGTGCAAACGAGAACTCTGTAAGAATCGCTCTTGGACGCTCATGCCCACTATACGTTTATACCTATGTATAGCATATGTACCGTATTGATCAATCGGGGTTGGCAAGGTGTTGTTCCATCGGTGCTTTTAACCACAGGTACACAAACTGCAGTTCCCTGCGAGCTCTTATACGTATTAGCTCGTCTAATAAATCGTTCACTATGCCAACTCATCGAATTTACTGGACGGTTCAACAAAGCCATATATAGTCACACGCGTCAGCAGTGAAGCACAAGTGGTGTATTTATTTAATTTAAAATCACAATGGTTGTAATGGCTGCGCATCATAACGAATAACACTTGAATGATAGTTTACCAGTACAATATATTATTACTATACGTCGCAGCGACAAAGTATAAATAAAATCATGGTATTTGAGAAGATGATTCTAATAACTTTACTGAATTTTTTCGAAAAATTTTAAATCGAGTATTATTATTATATCCACTTGCATGCGAACAATATGGGCTAAGATGGATTTACGTGTTTTTATAGGTATCTACATGGAATGATTTCTCGTATGTTATTTTTTTCTCCGTAAAAATGTAATCAGATAAATAAATAAAAAAACTGTCGTATTCCTCTACATCGGTTATTATACTCGGTGGTTTTGGTACACATTTAAAAGGTTGTTGTCTTTTCTGAAAACGATGAAGAGTTGTGTTACAATTAAAGTCATGAAGATATTATCATGTGATTTGATCTCAATTAAAAGATTTAATTGTTATCGTTTTATCTCAACAAGTGTTGATGCAGAACATATCGTTACAGCAGTTGCCGATCTCTCCACTGGGAATCTTTAAAAATAATTTTTTTTTTTTTCATAATGAAACCAAACAGGTAGGTCGATTTCACACCCCTGCTCTGAGAACCACGTAGAAACGTGCATAATTTATTTGAAAACATTCTACGTTATTGATCTTAACTATGTGGATTGCACTCTCAACCATAGGTACACACGGTACAATAACCGTTCATTATCATTATAATTATTTCTATTACAGAATTATTATTATAGAGCGCAAGATAGTAAAGACGTTTAAACACGTAAATGGTGCTCTTCAGCAATTCCAGCGATACGTATGTATAATACTTATCTTTCGGTTAATATTATTACTGTTGTTGTATAATGTAGAACACGAGAAACGTAAACGGGCAGTAATTGTATCGCGGGCATTTACGCACGACACAGGGGTGGTTATGGCTCCCTTTCCATACATAATACAATAATATTATATGTACACTGCACGCGGGTCGTTCTAAAACATTTAACGGGCGCACGGATTAAACGTCCCATTCGGACGTTCACGGTGCTGTTAAATTGAGGACATTTGAGAATTATTGCCGTAAAGGTGGCGCGGGATAAGGTGAACCGGCACTAAATTAGCGGGCGAGATCGTAGTGAAAAAAGTTATCAGTTTTGGCACAGCCGTTATGTACTTTGCAACGGCGGCGCCGCCGGATTGTTGGCGATTTGGCGTTCGCCGGACGGAACGAACGACAACGGTAATCGCCTGCAGGGAAAATTGCCAAAAATCGAGAGTGGCCCCGGGAACGGTTTTCACTGTATCGTTCGCTATTAGACCGTCCGCAGTTAACCGTGGACTATTACACGTCGAAAACTAATCTTAAAGGACCAATTAATATACATTATATGTATTATGTTTTAATACAGCGGCATCATAAAGTTTTATAGTCCTTTTGACTGCAATGTACTGAGTATAATATTGTGTACCCGCGAAAATTATATTATACGTATATATAGCATGTAAACTGTAAAAATGTCGCATAAAAATTCGTTTTATTTCATTTCATTTTCATTAAAAATAACGAATGGGAACTTTTATCGTAATTCATACACAACCAACGTTCACGTAACCGAGCTCATTCTTTATCGCTGTATATTATGTACACTTGTAAAATTTTCATATTTTTCTGATAAAAACGCACATACCAGGCGCGAATGGAAGTGCAATAGTGGACTGGATTTTAGACAGAGAAAGATGGAGAGGCTCACTAGTGGCAGCTCGGGTGGACCGTTGTTGAGCGGTGGTAGAAAGAAGAAGAATTAATATAAGAACTTACCTTCGGATTTATGTAAGAGTAGCTCTCTGTGACTGTGTACCTGTCTGCTGGTTGGAATCGTATACATTAATGTTATATTGATATATGTATGTGAGTACGTATAGTATAATTTTAATAAAGTCACAAATTATACATTATCGTTTGGTAAAGCTTAATATGGACGTAATATGTTTGTGTAAATTACTACATGCTGTACGATTTTTAGAATAGTTAACTTACTTTGAATTTCCAAAGGAGGTTCCGTGTAGAGTTTACAGTTTTCTCGTTTAGGCGAATATCACCATTTTTCTTAAGGTCATCAAGGGGAATGGCTGTTTAAAAAAAATTAGATAAATCCAGCCGTCTACCTTCCGATCGTTTACCGTTTTTGAAGTGTTTCTCATCTCTAAAATAGTTACAAAGGATTTAAACCTAGTTGAGTTGTAACTGCGGTAATAGGAATGTACACAGCTCGGTCATTACAGAGTCTACATAGTTTTTCTTTTACGGAGCGAATACAAAGCAGTCGAGAGCATTCCGTGGCAAATCGTAAACCGATGGCGTAGATAACACTCTTTTTACTCAACTTTGGCTTTGTGAGTTAATACATATCAAATTCATAACTTTTTTTTTATATTGATTTTATCAACAAGATAGCATGACAATTAATTATACATGATACAAAAGAAAAGGAAAAATATTATTAATAAATTGGTAAGTTAAATATTAAAATGCGGATACCAGCGTTGATGATGTAATTAATGAGTGAGATGATGGAGGGAGGACGAGAATTGAGGAGAAGGATTACATCAGGGGAAGTATAACCTAAGGAAAATAGTTAGAACAGTAATGCATCGTGGTGAAAAGCAAGAAAAGGGCATGTAAAGAGAATGTGATATATGTCAATAGTGTGCACAGGGAATAAGAATTAAGTGAAAAGAGAAAATAATTTTGTGGGAGAATATTATGGCCAAAGCGGAGAAGTGAGAAGGAAACGATTGTGGATTGGGGTAGGTCCAAATCTTGGTACCAAGGCGAGTTGGGGATGGATCTATACCAGTACTCAGTAAGCGAAAATTCATAACTTGCACATCATTATTCAGACGGGTCTCGGATCTTATGGCACTAAAAAGTATGAAAAGTAGTAAAAAATATGCGATATTTTATGACCTAAAGAATTTTAAAATAAGCTCCATCATAATATGTCATAAAAAACATGAAGCACGAGGATTTAACTATTCTAATCACAAAACTTTTTTCTTCAATTTTAATTTTACTCACGGGATGTTCATTAATAATGAAAAATAAATCAAATCTAATGCATATACAAACGAAAAAAATTTCACCGAAAACTGGTGAAATGGCACTATATAAAACTAAAAATCTAAAAATATGCAAAGATATGCAGTGCGCAAGATTTTATATTTGAACTCGTCGCATAAAAAAAATGTGCAGCTACTTTTTTTTATCGGTGCTCTGTAGAAAATTATATATAAAATCCCAGCCCGGGTTGTTATACGATTATTATTATTATCATTATAATATTTATGTGTGCTTATGTGAGAAAAAATGAAGCACTTTTTTCCCGCCACGGCAAACATTGTCACGAAGAAAAAAAATAGATCTAGAAAGGAAACGACGTGATAGAATGTAGCCATCTATACCGATGGTAGACGATCATCAAGGATGAGGGCGTTAAGGATTATGATCACCGTAAAACGCCTCAGCCCGCGACCGACGGGACTTTGGTGGCAACGGCAGTATTTAGCGCGCGTGTACGCAGTACACAGGTACACAGGACTTGTGCAGTGCTAATCGGATGAGTAATGGTGACTCGGGCGGTCGACCGGCTAACCGTACGGCGGACGGGAAACGTACGGACCGGAATAACAATAAGCGTTCGCTAAGAGCCGGCACGACGTTTCGCGGAAGTCGGGCGCGTCCTGCGTGCGGCGATTTGACAACGGTCGAAAGTGCTTGTCTGCGGCGATAATTATATTATTATGTGCACGTCAGGATAATTGGAATCCCGCGCGGTGACGACTACGTGGAAAGCCCACGCGGCCGTGGATGCATTTCATTCGTCACGACGACGAATCGCCGATAACCGTTGCGACCGCAGTCTGGTGACCGCGGTGATGAGATTAGACAATGTTCGGGTGTGTACGGAAACCGTCAATAGTCGGATAGGAATGCCAAACATTCGGTCGATCTCGTCTCGACGTTTGTCCAGATAGAACGGAGACGAGAATCGGTTGATGGAACGGGCGCGGGTTTGAATTGGTTTCCTAGTAGATCAGCGATCCTCACTACGCGGCTCTCAGACTGATTGTTAAGGATAGATAAATTCTAGAGTTATTGAAATAAATATTTTTTTGAAAAATAAATGCTAACTTAGATGGCATATTAGAGAGTTGTGAAAGATTTTGCCCTTCGACTTCAACGAATTAATAAATGCAAGTAGGCCTATTCATGAATTAAGTAAAAGACATTTCCCTACTTTTTTATATGCAAAAAAGTTAATTTTTTTGATGTAATAAACTTATGTTATAATCATATTGTTTGTAAGTTATTTAACGCCACTTCATAGTGTATTATAACAATAAGAAAAATATATTTTGTTATTAACCTATACCGTTTAGGTTTAGGCCCTGACTAAACTGTACAATTTGTACTTGCGGCCCTGAGGAAAATTGTATATGAACTATTTGGCTCTCTCAGAAATCCTAGTGAGGACCCATGCAGTAGATGCTACAAACGGGTCTGGCAACATTTCGCTCCGGAGAATTCGTCCGATTTCCATACGCCTTCGACACTACACTGTCGTTTCGGCGAGATTGTCGTTGCACACCTTGCGTTCGAGGAAAAACATTAAGTTCGAATTAAATTCGTATTTAGAGTGGAGATGAACGAGTTGGATACACGATTTTTAGATATACAGTTTTGGATCGCACCACACAATATTCTTACGTGGACGCAGTACGACGTTTAGAATATAATATTATCAGGTCAAGTCTCAATGCCCGGCCAACAACGGATCGATAACGGTCGGACGCAGGGTCTGTATAAAAAAAAATAATCACAAAACACATCTTGTACTATACCAATTTTTATTTAATTACATTTTATTATATTATATCATGTTTAATTAATTGACAAAAATCGTCTAATAATTTGTTTGCTTCGTATTAAACATCGTTACACATACACACACGCACACGCACGCACAAGCACACGCACACACATTATAAACAATATCATCATATATTATACGTGTACATAGAAGAACACCTAACTTCGTCATGTATTCAATTAAGGTAGATATACAGGACGATGCAATGGTTATATATTTTTTCGCGAATAATAGTATTATTATCATTGCGTTTGTTTCGTCACGTCCTACCGACTCATAAACGTGGTGCGTATCGGTTCGCGCAAACCGAACAATCAAAGTCTTATTGATTAGCAGTGAGATACAGTTTTAGTTGGGTCCCAACGGTTAAGGCGAACACGTTTTGTTTCTCCTCGAATACGAATTCTGTTTGTGCTCAGGACGTTAGCTGTGTTACGGTATTATTCTTCTTCGGATCGTTATCGACATAATTCTGTTCCCCGCAGAACGTTCTTTCGATTTGTTCAGCACTGTGCGCAATGTACACGGGAATTATGATAGTTATTATCATTGTATTTTTTCGCTGACATTAAGACTAAAGTATCCATTAAAATATTCGACCCTTCGAAATAGTACGACGCGAATAGTACGGCGCGTGTTCGTCACTTTTGACTAATTTTAATCAAACCCATCTCACCGAATTCACTTTGTATGTAAATCGTTTTCTATGTACACTGAAAACAAAAGAATATAAAAAAAAAAAAAAATGCGAAAATGTTCGACAAAGTTTTGCTATCTCACTCGACGTTATTATTCCTCCGGTAAAAAATGTATACAAGAAGTGACCTCGAGTTGTGTGTATAAACTAGCGTTCCAAGACGAAATGGAATATAAATTGGTTTTTATCAACACGTTTAAAAATTACAAGATCCGTTTTTGGAAAATAAAAAATAAAACAAAAAAAATCAAAACGAAATAAATGAATACCAAGGAAAAACCGTGGAGCGCTCACGTGTTCTATGTGACGCACAACATTATTATAGGTAGCAGTCCTGATTCGAGAAACGGCACTTGCCCGTTCGTTTAGAGTTAATTTTTGAATGTTTCATTGTACCATTATAGCCGCTGCGACTGTATACGGGTTACGGTTCACTCCATTGTGTACGTAGACACAATAAAAGCAGCGTTATGGCCAACGAAACGACCCGACGTTATTCGTTTTTAAATATTTATTGTGCAAAAGGTCTGGGTAGAGAGAGAAAAAATTATGAATCGTTATAATAATTATACCCTTTCGAAAATGCTCCCGCGCACATTTCATTGAACGTGGGCGTATATTATATAGTTATAACGTAATTTATAGCGATTGTTTAAAGAGGAAAAAAAAACATTTAAAAACAATTCCACCGATTAATCGCGTGTATATTATACAGGGTGTCCCACGAGAATTCACTGATTTCGTTGATGCTATCTCCTGTGTTAATAAAAAATATATTCGAATTTCGTTGCTTTCGGTGACTTTTTTTGTTTATTCATAACAATTCATAACCACTCGACAATATAAGTTGTTCACTGTTGAAACTTATCTAGATAAGGATTACATTCATTTTCTATATCTTGTCCAAACAAGCCCTAGCGAATACACTTGAGCGTAACGAAAAACTGTTACTGTTATTGTTTTTAAGAAAATATTATGCGTTCGAATAAACGCAATGATTAAATAATATTATCGTGTCGTCGTTAAAAGACATTAGACTACAGTAAATGTGTCCTTTGTCGTAAGAAAAGTAAAAATTGTCGACTATCAAACGTTTGTGCTATAGCTGGAGAATATTATGTATGTATTATGGTCATTGTGCGCGATAAACCTGTTCATTGTTTGCCCCGCAACACTGAAATTAATATGACGCGCGAAGAAACACAAATCGGATATCTCTACATATTTACATCGGAATGCTGAAGGGACGAATATTATTGTAAAAAAAAATATCTGTTCGTGCCGTCATATGGTATTAATACGCAGCATTATAACGTTGTGTGAATACGATAGGACGGAGTGAATATCGATGTCGTGTGTTTGTGCCATTTCTGTTATTTTTATATATAATTTTTTTTTTTTACCATACGAGGACGGTTGGACGGGAACCTTAAGATAAACGTGTGTGCGAGTGTGTGTATTGTGTGTGTGTGTGTGTGTGTGTGCGCGTATGTGTATTTGTGTGTATACGTCTTGTGCTCTTGTCTTAAAAGTTGTACAAACGAGACTAGAAAATGTATGACGTTTTGCACAGTACATGAATAAGTATAATATAATAATCATAATTTAAACCGTAAAAGATAAAACATTCACGTTGCGGCGTAAACACAATAATAATTATTAATAAATATATATATATGTCAATATACAGTTGTACGAGTATAATAATATTTCATAACCGCGGTAATCAGTGGACAACGGAAACATATTTTATTATTTTACGTCACGTCGTAACAATAATTTAACAATAAACACGTGTAAATCATGACCTTACACTAGTATGGTATTAATAGTAATAATAATAATAATAATAATATACGCTAATAATCAAACACGAGAATGACGCGTAAACGAAGCGCGGCGGCGACGGCGGCGGTTACTGCGGTTCCGTCTCCGGTCATCACCTGTCGTCCGAACACGGTTCGTTGAGCGGCTCGCTGTCCGAGTACTGGAGCAGTCGCATGCTGCGCGTGCTGCACTCGTCGGAGCCGGCCGCGCCCGCGCCGCCGCTCGTCATCATCATGCAGCCGTACCGGTTGCGCGGCGACGGGCACTGGCTGCCGCCGGCCCCTAGCTGCGAGCCGTCCGACCCCTTGCGCCGGCCGTAGTCGGCCACGGTCAGGCCGCCGCCGCCGCCGCCGCCGGCCATCGCGGTCGAGTCGACGGCCGAGCCCCAGCAGCACCACCGGCATATGATGCGCTTGAACGCGAACCGGAAGTCCTTGCTGAACAGCGCGTAGATCATCGGGTTGATGGCGCTGTTGCAGTAGCCCAGCCAGAACATGACGGAGAACAGCGTGGGCTGTATGCACGTGGGGCAGAACGCGCGGACCAGGTACATGGTGAAGAACGGCAGCCAGCACACGATGAAGCCGCCCACGATGATGCCCAGCGTCTTGGCCGCCTTGGTCTCCATCCGGAACCGCTTCACCTGGGCCTTGATGTTCCGCTTGCCGCCGCCCATCATCTTGGACGCGAACTTGGACTTGCTGTTCACCACCACCACCGACGAGG